>CM039139.1:6705022-6836661 GCA_022036555.1 Microstegium vimineum | reverse complement strand
TAGGGCGTGTGCAGCACTTAGAAGCCAGGGGGATGATTGAGCGATTGTGCCTTGATTGACACCCTACATGCATTTGAATATTGAGTTAAATCCAGCTCCAAACCCCCAGTTTCCAGTTCCTCAGAGATCAATATATGATGACAGTCCCTAAATACTTTCCGCAAAAAGCAAGAACTCTAGACAATTTATTCGTGCCAATTGGATGAAAAATTTCACAGAAATTCTGCAAGGCTCTACTTAATAATTGTCCTGTAGATGTTCTTTTTAGAGAAAAAAAAAGAAATATATTTGTCAAAAAAATCATATGGATTGGGTTCCTGCGGACATGTGGACCAATCTCACAAGAAAAAAAAGGGCTTGAACCTCAATGTTTGGGCAGGTCCTTTTCTTTATCAACGCTCCGAGCATATTTATTCATTCACATGAGGTTCAGTAAAGTCGCGAACCAAGATGTCACATACAAAGCTAGGGAGGGGATCAAGCCAAACATGAGAATGATCCGAGTCCCAACCAACGCTCAGATGAGCGATATCATGAGCACTCCTATTACATGATCTAGGAATATGAGATACTTGAACTGAAACAAAACAAAGCGAAATAAGCTCTCTAGCTTCTCTGTTGAAAGGATCAAGATGCCCAAGAGGGAGGTGAATTGGGTTTTTTTTAATTTCTAGACAAGAATTAAACCTATAAAGAGTCAATTAACCCCCTAGTGTCTACCGCTTGTGTGTCCTAGCTAGAAAGCGGTAGCAAGTCAATAGAAAGCGAAAACTTTCTACACAATTCTAGTATGAATTGAAAGACAAGTGCGGAAAGTAATGCGGTAAGAAAGAGCTAGGGAAAGAGATGCTTGACACGGCGATGTTTTGCCGAGGTATCGAAGAGTCGATACTCCCCCCTAGTCCTCGTTGGAGCACCTCGCAAGGTATAGCTCCCCCTCAATCCCGCGCAAGGGATGAGTGCTCTCTACGGGCTGATTCTTCGCCACTCCGGCTCGGTGAATCATCCACAACCGATCACAACGTCGATGGAGAAGGGCCGCCGACAATCCTCCGGCGATCACCTTCCTCCAAGCACCACCGGACCGTCTAGGTGATGTCGATCACCAAGAGTAACAAGCCTCGATCTTCACTTGACTCACTCAAGCTTCACAATTAGAGGATGCACACTTGAACTCTTGGATGAACTAGAGGAGAGGATGGATGGATTCGTGAATCAATCTCTCACTCTAGGGCTCTTGCTCTCTTTCCAACCTTCTCAAACAGCACAGCAAATGAAAATGAGCAAAGGCAAGGTGGGAGAGAAGTGTGGGGAGCTATAAATAGCCCCTCAGAAAACTAGCTCGGGCTGGCAACTTAAGTTGGCGACGGACGCTCCGTCGCATGCCCCAACGGCTAGTTCTGCACAAAGTTTGGGCGACGGACGCTCCGTCTCACTGCCCAACGGCTAGCTCTGACAAGATCTCCCAGCGACGGACGCTCCGTCGGCGGAGCGACGGACGCTCTTCCCAGCGTCCGACGCTACACTCTAACTCAGGCTGAAAAGCACCCTCACTGGAAGGCCGACGGACGCTCTCCAAGCGTCCGACGCCTGGCCGACGGATAGCGTCTGTCGGACCCTGAAGATTTTAGCCAGAAAAACACGGCCACTGGAAGGCCGATGGACGTTGTGGACTCAACCACCCAGCGTCCGACGCCTTTGTCTGACGCCTCCGTCAGGAGCATCCGTCGCCCAGAAAACAGGCCTCTCAACTTTGTTTTTCGCCACGATGAAAATGGAAGTTGTTCTAGGCTATCTTACGGTCACCATAGGCTTGCTTAGAGCTAAGGAAGTCAAGTGTGCACCACACCTAGTTCATGAAGCTTTCCTAAGTCAAGTTACTAGTCTCAACCCCTCTTAATAGTACGATCAAAGATAAAAAAAGAAGCCCTATCTATTTCTAAGTGCCCTTCATCACCTTATGGCACTTAGCCTATCATTCTAGGGTCTTCATCATGTCTCTTTGAAATCCGAACGATATCCATCTTAAGGGCTAAGTGATGACCATTTATGCTCATTCATGTTGATCACTATGGCTAAGCTACACATAGCCTCTGCAAAACACACGTTAGCCATAATAATCGCTAATTGACGTTAATCACTGAAACCAACTAGGGTCATGATTCTTCAATCTCTCCCTTTTTGGTGATTGACGGCAATAACTCCTCGAGTATGGATATGGGAGTGAAAGATTAGGATTTCGGTGACTTGGAATGGTTGAGCAAGGGTTAATGAATTTGTAAAGAAGCATACTTGCTCACCCAAGCCAAATCACAAACCATGGTACTCATAGATATGAATGTAAAAAAAGAGTACCTCATGATATTCGCAAAACATGTATTGGAGTATAGCGCGGAAGCTCAATTACCATTTGAACATAGAGATATATCATGAACCATAAGACAACTCACAAGATATATTAGTGATAATCAAGAGTTTGTCACATCCAACCATATTTCACACAAGCATCAACCATAAAATTCATCACACATAGATACAAGTGCATAAAAGTAGACATGATGAATGAGTACGGGGAATTTAAGCACACAAAGATTCAAATCCCTTCCCCTATCTCTAATACTCGACTACCCTCTCTCCCCCTTTGGCGCCAAGCACCAAAAACTACGGAGCTCCCGGAGCATCTGGAAGTGTACCATCCGAGGAGCGGGAGTGAAGATCGAACTGAGAGTAGTCTAGACTGTCATCACTGTCATCAACTGTCTGACCCTCTGAAACTGCGTCTGTTAGGGTAGCGATCTGGGTAGGCTGAGCTGACTCCTCCGTCTCCCCCTGAGGCTCTGAAGGTAAAGCAACCTGAGCTGGGGCCTCAGACGGTCCTGCCTCTGTAGTAGCGGGCCTGGGAACCCGTCGAGTAAAGACTCAAGGCGCGGGGGAAGGTGTCACTGCCAGAGCTGCAAGAGTCACCGCTGCAACAAGCTCTGTTGGGTGAGTCTCAGGTGGAGTGGATACTGCAACTGTAACTCCCTCATCCTGCTCACGAGTCTGAACTGGGGCCTCTGTGACAACTGTCTCAGCTGCTAATGAAATAGCGTCTGTCTGAACTACAGCTGGAGGAGTAGTAACTGTCTGCGTAGACTGCTCAGGTGCGATCTCCGACGAGGCAACAGAAGAAAGGTAAGTGTCTGTCGCCGGAGGATCCACCTCAACCTCTGGAGCTGGTGAGTCTAGTTGAGCTGCTCTGGAAGAGTCATCTCCTGTGATCTCCAAGTAGGAGGCTGAGAGGTCACGTGAGGCCTCTGCTATGGTAGTTCCCCGGATAGGAGTGAATCCTGTCTGAAGCTCGCCGGGCGAAACTAACCAAGAGGACACCTGGGTCCTCGGAGACTGGCACTCTGGAGAAGTTGGTGCCTGGAAGGGAGGAGTAACTAGTGCCTGACTCTGCTGCCCTCCGGACGGTAACGCTGGAGTCGGAACCAAAACTACTGGAATCTGCTGTGCTGGCGAGGTAAACTGTTGCTACTGCGAGACCCCGGGCAACTGGGGCTGAGGAGTGAAGGTCTGCCCGGAGCTAGAGCCTAGAAGACGCTCAAGTAACAGAGTCTGAGTCTTCTGAATCTCTGCCTGCTGCATCTGCCAAGAACTGGCGCTGAAACTCGTCCTGCCTGGCCTGAGTCTGGGCCTGAGCGGCCAACTGCTGCTCTGTGAGCTTCCGAACGTCGGCAGTATGTCGCCGCTGCTCCTCTGCCTGTCGTGCCTGCTCCTCCTGCATCCTCGAAAGGATGGTAAGTAAGGTAGCCTCTAAAGTGCTGGAACTTGGAGCTGCAGCTGCAGCTGCACCTGACCCTCCTGCCTCATGGTCATGAGACATCGGTGCGTACTCGCGCACTGGCTGATAGTCTTCATCTGAACTGTCTGAGTCTAGGTCCTCTCTATAAACAGCATCGGCAGCAGTGTCAATCTGAGCATCAAGATCCGCAAGCTCTCCTTGGGCAATCTGCTCAACTGTGGCGTCAGTGGCCTCCGCCGACTGAGGTGGCACACCTGCCTGTCTGGTGCCTGGTCGGTACGCTCTGCTGGGGCGAGGCAGGTTCCCATGCATGACCAATTGACTCATCGAGTGAACTGGAAACTTAGTCGATGTGCCTGGTCGGTACGCTCTGCTGGAGCGAGGCAGGTTCCCATGCATGACCAACTGACTCATCGAGTAAACTGGAAACTCCGTTGCTGATCTGGTAAGAGTGACTCGCAGAGCTCCTGATCGGGTCTTGGCGACTATGAGATATGAAATCCAGTGTGCAAACTGTAGCTGTCAGTGACCTCGGAATCCTGCAGCTATGATATCCTCAAGCTCGCTGACGATCAGATCCCAAAGATCAAACTTCTCCTTCCGGATGATATGAGCAAGGAGCCACAGCTATAGTCGGGTAATGGTGTCCCGAGCTCCAATCCGAGGAAGAATGGTACACCTGAGTACCTCGTGGAGAATCTGAGCAAGAGGAGTGAGATCTCTCGGTGTACGCCTCGAACCCTCTGAGAATGACAGCTGAAAACACGGCCTCACGAAGTCTGTAGATGGCACTATCCCATCGTGAGGTCGGCGAGGTGCCTCCTGATCCCCGTAGCACAGACTGTGAATCCTCGTAGGAGAGGATTCTAAGTGAAAGAGCTCTCTGAACCGAGCTGCTGAAACTCTGAAGTCGCGGCCCTGAAAGACGAAGTGAAAGAACTCGTGATCAGGGGAGATCCACAGTGAGGCATAGAACTGATAGACCATGTCCTTTCTGATAAGCTCCTGATCGTCCTATCATATCTGATAATCCTTGAAGGTACTGCAAGTGCTGAAGAATCTCTGGACCACCGACCCCCTCTATATGAGCAGGTGGGCACACTCTGTGAGCCCTAAGAGGAGCGTCGGTGTCGACGTACGCTCTGTAGAAATCCTCGTGAATCGTAGTGTAGAAGGCACGTCCAGCACGGGGATCCCTCTGAGCTGGGAACCAGGACTGAAAGTCTACGAAGCAGAGTAGCTGGATCTGCTTCGCTGTGAGAACACTGACCTGATGTCTCACTGGATCTGGTAGCTGAGGTCCTGGAGGACTAGGTGGTGCACCAGAGCCTCTAGATCGTGTAACTCTGCGGCTCATCAGCTCACCAATCGAAGACGGGCCCGCGGCCTCTGTCTGCTCAGTCTCTGGGACTGGCTCTGCCTCCTCTGGCTCAGTAGCCTCGGCGGGCTCTATCTCTGGACGCGTAGGGGACTCATGACGCACTCCACGGCGAGGCAAGAGCCTCAAACCGGCGCGACGTCCATCTCGCTCCACGATCTATGCGGCCTCTGCCACTGCAAGTGCTGCTGCTGAATCTGGATCCATAAGTGGCCTCTTGCGCTTTCGTGACATAACCTTCTGCTTGCCCCTTCCCCGATCAGTGGGTGGACACGGTGGAGGTGGAGGGTCACCACCACTACCGGGAACGGGGCCGGCGTTCTTCGTTCTTGCCATAGATCAAACTTTGCAAACAGTCTCCAAGCAAATCACTGACACAGAACAAGCTAACCTGTCAACTGCCAACTGACACTCCACTGAGCAACACAAGCAATCAAGATTGGCTCAATGGCCCTGGACTGTCCTTTCGAGGCTTTGCCTCGTTCCGTACTTGCGAGCTTTGCCCCGAGTTCACTGTCACTGCCCAACTGACACCTGAGCGGTAGATAGAGAGAGTATATAACCATAAGCATATATCTAGAGAGAAGAAATTCTAGCGAGAAGCATGAATTAGATAAGAAAAGATCGAATTGCCAACGGCCATCATACCTCTGACCAAGAGACGCAAGGAAGAAGGAGAGATTTCTCGGTCAATCTCAAAGCACAATCCGCAACCTTAGAGATCCAAGGGGGAACTTAGGAGAATCCTCGGAAACACCGGGAGAAGGAGGGACAGAGCAGAGGAGTTCCCCGACGGGCAGTGTTGGGCGCGAGCTCTGGCGCGGCGGTGCTGGGTGGCGGCGGTGCAGGGAGTGGCGGCGAGCAGATGCTGCGGCGGCGCAGGGAGTGGTCACGCCGGCGGTGGAGCGGCAACGGCGGCAGCGGCACAGGGGAAGCCGATAGCTAGGGTTTGGGAAGCGGACGATGGCGCTGGGCGCGAGCTTTGGCGCGGCGGTGCTGGGAGGGCACGCCGGCGCATGGAGTGGCGGCGCGAGCAGATGCGGCGCCAGTGCGGCGGTTAGGGCCCGGAGAGAGCGACGTGCGACGGCGTACGGACCGACTCAAGCGACCAAGAGGGAGAAAGGAAGAGACATGGTTTTTTTATAAAAAAATCGCCTTAAGTTCGCGACGGATGCTCTGACACGGAGCGACGGACGCTCCGTCGGACTGCGACGGATGCTTGGACAGCGTCCGACGGCATCGTCCGTCGGGCTTTCAGAACAGGTTTGAAACGCCCAAATTCATTGACCGCGTCGGACGCTCCGCGACGGACGATGGGGAGCGTCCGTCGCCCTGTAAGCGGGCAACATTTAGTTTCCGGATGATCGCGACGGACGCTCGCCTTTTAAATAGATTTTTTCAAATTTTGTTTTTGCGTCTTTCTCCCAACCAAGTTCCAATCCCAATAAGATCCAAATAACACCTGATTGGACTTGATATGAGAACCATCTCTCAAACTCTCATTTTCAAATAGTTTGTCATAGGCTTAGATTTTAGTTTTAGCTCAAAATATTCGAATGGAAGCACCAAGGAGTCATCATATGGCCACAAGAGGGGTATAGAAAGTGTCTTGAGCTTGGAATGCTCCCCCTAAGTGGACGAACACAGAGGATGCTCAAACTTAACCGAAAAGAAATGACAAAGCAACACACATGCATATGCTATGCAATACGGAATTTGAATCTAGGTTGCTTGCAAGTTTAAACCACGATTAAGATTTGTCACACGCTTTGAGGGTGGTTATCTCAACCGCGTTAGCCAAGCCTATGTGCATTACTAAATTAACATGATTATATTACACATGATGCAAGATTGGTTCACACAAGATCATCTTTTAGTGAAGTTAGAGTGATCAAGCACATTCAACTCGCTTCTCAACCTACAAAAGGTTGTTTCATCGAGTGGTTTTGTGAAGATATCCGCCAATTGATCTTCGCTCTTAACTCCAACTAGCGTTATGTCTTTCCTAGCCACATGATCTCTAAGAAAGTGATGGCGAATATCTATGTGCTTGGTGCGAGAATGTTGAACCGGGTTGTTAGCAAGCTTTACAGCGCTTTCATTATCACACAAAAGTGGAACAACTTTTAAAACAACGCCGTAATCAAGGAGTGTTTGGGTCATGTATAAGATTTGTGCACAACTTGCTCCCATGGTAATGTATTCCGCCTCGGCAGTTGACAATGCCACACTGTTTTGCTTCTTTGAGGACCAAGAAAGAAGGGATCTTCCTAGCATGTGGCACCCGCCGGAGGTACTCTTCCTATCAACCTTACACCCGGTATAATCCGAATCGGAATAGCCACAAAGTAGGAAGGGAGCTCCTTTGGGATACCAAAGACCAATGCTAGGGGTGTGCCTTATGTACCTAAGGATTCTTTTAACCGTACTAAGATGCGACTCCTTAGGGCTTGCTTGAAACCTAGCACACATACACACACTAAACATGATATCCGGCCTAGATGTGGTGAGGTAAAGTAAACTACCGATCATAGAACGATAGAGAGTTTGGTCAATCGGTTTACCTCCCTCGTCGAGATCGAGATGCCCATTAGCAGGCATTGGGGTCTTGATTGGCTTGCAATCCTCCATCTTGAATTTCTTGAGCACATCATTAGTGTACTTCTCTTGAGATATGAAGGTGCCCTCTCTCAATTGCTTCACTTGGAAGCCAAGAAAGAAGGTTAGCTCGCCAATCATCGACATCTCGAACTCCTTGGACATCAATGCACCAAATTCCTTGCTATGATCTTGGTTTGTTGACCCAAATATAATGTCATTGACATACACTTGGCAAACAAAGATCTCTCCATCTAGCACCTTGGTGAAGAGTGTGGTATCCACTTTCCCGATCTTGAAGCCCTTCTTGAGTAGGAAATCTCTTAGCCTCTCATACCAAGCTCTTGGAGCTTGCTTCAATCCATAGAGAGCCTTAGACAACCTATACACATGATTAGGACAATTGGGGTCTTCAAACCCGGGAGGTTGTGAGACAAAAACAAGTTCATTGATGAAACCATTTAGAAAGGCACTCTTCACATCCATTTGAAAAAGTTTCATTTTATGATGTGAAGCATATGCCAAAAGGATACGAATGGCTTCTAGTCTTGCAACCGGTGCAAAAGTCTCCCCAAAATCCAAGCCTTCAACTTGGGAGAACCCCTTTGCCACTAATCTTGCCTTGTTTATCACAACCACGCCTTGATCATCTTGCTTGTTCCTAAACACCCACTTAGTGCCAATGATTCTTGCTTCTTTGGACTTTTCTACTAGTGTCCACACTTCGTTCCGGGTGAAGTTATTTAACTCTTCATACATGGCGTTCACCAAATCCGGATCCGCAAGTGCATCCTCCACACTAGAAGGCTCAACAAAGGAAACAAAAGTGTGATGCTCAACATAAGAAGTAAGTCTAGATCGAGTTGTTACCCCCCTTGATGGACTCCCTATGATGAGGTCTTGTGGATGAGCTTGAAGCATAGGTGTAGATCTTATATCAATCATTTGGGGAGGAGGTTGTGGTGCATCAACATCACTAGCTTGAGCCTCGACTTGATCTTGAGGGATGAAGGTATCTTCTTGTGCTTCCCTCACTTGTTCTTCATCAACTTGAGGTGTGTGAGGTGGAGAGGGTACTTGATTTGCATCATCTTCAACTTCTTCCACCTCTTGTGGGTTGATTGCACTAACGGGCATATTTTTCATAGCCTCCCTCAAGGGTTCATCACCTACATCATCAAGATTCTCATGCTCTTCTTGAGAGCCATTAGTTTCATCAAACTCCAAGTCATATGTTTCTTCAACTAGGCCGGAGGCTTTGTTAAATACTCGATATGCCTTGGATTTAAGAGAATAAGCAAGTAAGAAACCAATGTCACATCTCCTTTGGAACTTGCCCAAGTGTTGGCACTTCTTGTAGATGTACACTTTGCATCCAAACACTCGGAAGAAGGATATATCCGGTTTCTTCCCATTCACAAGCTCATAGGGGGTCTTCTTGAGAAGCCTTTGAACAAAGGCCGGTTACCCGCATAGCATGCGGTGTTGATTGCTTCAGCCCAAAACTTCTCGGGAGTGTTGTATTCATCAAGCATTGATCTTGCAAGAGTAATAAGTGTCCGGTTCTTTCTCTCTACTACACCATTTTATTGTGGGGTATAGGTAGCGGACACCTCATGCTTGATCCCAACTTCATCACAATAGTCTTCAATCTTGATGTTCACAAACTCGGTCCCATTGTCACTTCTTATCTTCTTGATCTTCACATCAAACTCATTTTAGGCTCTAGTTGCAAACTTCTTGAATATTGATTGAGTCTCTCCCTTGTCTTGAAGGAAGAACACCCAAGTGTACCTAGAGTAGTCATCAACTACCATCAAGCAAAAGAGATTTCCACCAAGGCTAGCATAGGTGGTAGGTCCAAATAGATCCATGTGAAGTAGCTCTAGGACTCTTGAGGTTGACATGAAAGTTTTGGTTGGATGAGTGTTTGCTACTTGCTTGCCCGCTTGACATGCACTACAAAGTTTGTCGTTCTCAAACACAACATACTTCACACCTCTAACCATCTCCTTCTTAACAAGCTTCTTCAAGGTTGATATTCCCACATGTGCTAATCTTCTATGCCATAGCCAACCCAAAGAACTCTTGGAGAATAGACATGTTTGGAAACTAGCTTCATTTGAGGTGAAGTCCACTAATAGAGATTGTTGTGCCTAAACCCTTTGAATATCAAAGATGAATCTTCAATCTTGGTCACAACTACCTCATTTGGGGTGAAGAGACATTGGAACCCGAGATCACAAAGTTGACCAACCGAAAGCAAGTTGAAGCTCAAAGATTGCACTAGCAAGACATTTGATATTGATTGATCATTGGAGATTGTCACTTTGCCTAGGCCTTGCACTTTTCCTTTTGAGTTGTCCCCAAAGGTAATCTTGTCTTGCCCTTCACAATCTTTCTCAAATGTGGTGAACATCCGGGAGTCACCGGTCATATGTTGAGTGCATCCACTATCAATCATCCAATGACTTCCACCGGTCTTGTAGTTCACCTACACACAAGCAACTTGAAGTTAAACTTGTTGTTTGGGAACCCACACTTGGCGAGGTCCCATAGCCTTGTCTACCAACTCCTTAGCAACCCATAGCACTTTGGGCTTGTTCTTCATCTTAGGACCGAGAAACACAACTTGGGGTCTACCCTTGGAGTCCTTGTTGATGATGAAGTGTGCATCATGAGCGAAAGGCCTTGTGTACTTGGGCAAGGTCTTAGGAGGTGGAGTCTTGCATTGGAATTCAAAGTGACCCTCTTGACCACACCCAAAGCACTTCTTGGGCTTGGGCTTAGGTGTGTCATAGTTGTTCCTCATGGCCTTGTTCTTGTAGTAGTTCTTAGCTTCTATCTTGACCTTGGTCTTCATGATTTGGTTCTCCTTGAACCCAATGCCGGACTTGTCGGTCTTCATGATAGTGTTCATCAAGAGCTCACTTTGGAGGTTGTGGCCCTTGGTGAACTTCTCCATTCCACTTGCAAGCTTGATATTCTCAACTTTGAACTTTGCATTTTCCTCTTTGAGAGAGTTAATCAAGGTCATTGCATCATTGTCATCTTGCTTGCCCGACTTGATAGTGAATGGCTTGCTTGCCTTGAGGTTGATTAGCTCTTCCTTGAGCTTGGAGTTTTCTTGCCTCATCTTCACATAGTCATCATACTTTTCTGCCTCAACTACCTTCTTGCCTTTGCACTTAGCATTTTGCTCGCTAGCAACTTCATAAAGCAAGTCCTCACAAGAAGTAGCTATATGACATTTAACAACCGGGTTAATAGCAACATGTGTAGCAAGATCATTTGTAAGCAATTCGTTAGTTATCACAAGTGTGCCATGTTCATTTCTAACTTGGTTGTAGTCATCTTTTAGCAAGTTGTATCTTGTATGGAGCTCTTGTGTTGACCTCTCAAGCTTATCATGTTTCTCATTAGCTTGCTTGAGTGAGGCTTTGAGCTCCCTAGTGCTAGATGAGAGAGATATGTTCTCAAGCTTCAAATCATCATTAGCACTAGACAAGTCATCAAGTTTAGCATGCAAGTTATCGTTGGCTTTCTCTAGTGATTCACTTTTAGATTTATACTTCCTAATGAGCTTAGTGTATTTGTTGCAAATCACAATTAGCTCATCATAGGAAGGTGCCTCAAACTCATTATCACTATCATCACTAGAGCTAGCCTCATCATCATTATCCTCTTTTTGTACCTTTTTGTCACCTTTAGCCATGAGGCATAGGTGTGTAGAGGATGAGCCCGGAGATGATGGAGGAGATGGCGGTGGAGTAGATGACCCAATCACCAAGGCGGTCACCTTCTCATCTTCACTCTCATCTCCGGATGAGTCACTTGTGTCTTCAATGTCGGTGAGCCAGTCACCAGCAATGTAGGCTTTGTCATCCTTCTTCTTCTTGTGAAAGTTGAAGTTCTTCTTCTTCTTGAATGTCTTGTCACCTTTCTTCTCCTCATCACTTGACTCATCTTTGTTGCCCTTGTTGTACTTGAACTTGTTGTTGAATTTCTTGTTCTTGTACTTGTCTTTCTTATCTTTGGAGTAAGCATGAGCCAGGTGTCCAAGTTTGCCACAATTGTAGCAATCCATCTTGGAGAGAGGCTTTCTTGAAGAGCTTGTGAAGAATTTCTTCTTCTTTGAGTCAAACTTGACTCCATTCTTGCTTAACTTCTTCAACATCTTGGTTGTTTTCTTCACCATGAGAGCGAGATCATCATCATCTTCTTCATCACTTGCACTCTCATAAACAAGTTGCATCTTGTACTTCTCCGAGGAGGATGCCTTGAGTGCCAAGTCCTTCTTCTCCTCCTTCTCTTTTTCTTTCTTCTTAGAGGAGGAGGAAGAGCCACCATCACCGATCTTCATGTACATCTCATGGGCATTGATCTTGCCCAAGACTTGTGTCGGTGTAGCGGCGGAGAGATCTCCTTGGTGAAGAACCGTGACGATGTGGCCATACTTCTCAATGGGCAAGACACAAAGGAAGCGTACCACATCGGCCGGTGCCATTTGGTTGAGACCGAGCCCATTCAATTCCTCTACAATAATGTTAAGTCGTGAGTACATTTCATTTGCATTTTCATTTGCATGCATGGAAAAAGAATTGAGCTTAGCCATGACCAAGTGATAGCGTTCTTCACGCTCACTTTTTGTGCCTTCGTGAAGAGCACAAATAGTGGTCCACAACTCAAATGCGTCTTTGGCATTACACACTCGGTTGAAGACATCCTTGCTAATGCCACGAAAGAGTATGTTCTTCGCCTTGGCATTGTGCTTATCAAAGTTGAGGTCCTCCGCGAAGAGAGTGCCTCCCTTTGTGGCGGCTTTGAGCACGCCCACGTCAACGGCCTCTAGATAGGCCTCCATACGAACTTTCCAATAAGGAAAGTCGTCTCCATCGAACATGGGAGGTGGTCCATCCCCATGGGACATCTTGCTCTAGGCGGTGAAGCCTAATTTAGAGCAAACCTTGCTGTGATACCAATTGAAAGGATCAAGATGCCCAAGAGGGGGGGGGTGAATTGGGCTCTTTTTAATTTCTAAACAAGAATTAAACCTATTAAGAGCCAATTAACCCTCTAGTGCCTACCGCTTGTGTGTCCTAGCTAGAAAGCGATAGCAAGTCAATAGAAAGCGAAAACTTCCTACACAATTCTAGTATGAATTGAAAGACAAGTGCGGAAATTAATGCGATAATAAAGAGGTAGGGAAAGAGATGCTTGACACGACGATGTTTTGCCGAGGTATCGAGGAGTCGACATTCCCCCTAGTCCTCGTTGGAGCACCTCGCAAGGTATAGCTCCCCCTCAATCCCGCGCAAGGGATGAGTGCTCTCTACGGGCTGATTCTTCGCCACTCCGGCTCGGTGAATCGCCCACAACCGATCACAATGTCGATGGAGAAGGGCCGCCGACAATCCTCCGGTGATCACCTTCCTCCAAGCACCACCGGACCGTCTAGGTGATGTCGATCACCAAGAGTAACAAGCATCGATCTTCGCTTGACTCACTCAAGCTTCACAACTAGAGGATGCACACTTGAACTCTTGGATGAACTAGAGGAGAGGATGGATGG
This sequence comes from Microstegium vimineum, assembly GCA_022036555.1. Lineage (NCBI taxonomy): Eukaryota > Viridiplantae > Streptophyta > Magnoliopsida > Poales > Poaceae > Microstegium > Microstegium vimineum. Next base: position 6,823,326 of record CM039139.1, on the reverse strand, counting down.
ATTCGCGAATCAATCTCTCACTCTAGGGCTCTTGCTCTCTTCCCAACCTTCTCAAACAGCACAACAAATGAAAATGAGCAAAGGCAAGGTGGGAGAGAAGTGTGGGGAGCTATAAATAGCCCCTCGGAAAACTAGCTCGGGCTGGCAACTTAAGTTGGCGACGGACGCTCCGTCGACTAGGTGACGGACGCTCCGTCGCATGCCCCAACGGCTAGTTCTGCACAAAGTTTGGGCGACGGACGCTCCGACGCCTAAGCGACGGACGCTCCGTCTCACTGCCCAACGGCTAGCTCTGACAGGATCTCCCAGCGACGGACGCTCCGTCGGCGGAGCGACGGACGCTCTTCCCAGCGTCCGACACTACACTCTAACTCAGGCTGAAAAGCACCCTCACTGGAAGGCCGACGGACGCTCTCCAAGCGTCCGACGCCTAGCCGACGGACAGCGTCCGTCGGACCCTGAAGATTTTAGCCAGAAAAACACGGCCACTGGAAGACCGACGGACGCTGTGGACTCAACCACCCAGCGTCCGACGCCCAGAAAACAGGCCTCTCAACTTCGTTTTTCGCCGCGATGAAAATTGAAGTTGTTCTAGGCTATCTTACGGTTACCATAGGGTTGCTTAGAGCTAAGAAAGTCAAGTGTGCACCACACCTAATTCATGAAGCTTTCCTAAGTCAAGTTACTTGTCTTAACCCCTCTTAATAGTACGGTCAAAGATTAAAAAGAAGTCCTATCTATTTCTAAGTGCCCTTCATCACCTTATGACACTTAGTCTATCATTCTAGGGTCTTCATCATGTCTCTTTGAAATCCGAAACGATATCTATCTTGAGGGCTAAGTGATGACCATTTATGCCCATTCATGTTGATCACTATGGCTAAGCTACACATAGTCTCTGCAAAACACACGTTAGCCATAATAATCGCTAATTGCCGTTAATCACTGAAACCAACTAGGGTCATGATTCTTCATCTGTAGAGGACAGAAGTCGGGCTTAGGTCCCGCAAACTCGACTGCGGCGCTTGTACCGTATTCATGGAGTCAACTTCTAGGATTATCTTCTCCATTCCATGATTCGACGCCGCTTGCAAAGCTGCTAAGCATGCTTGAGCTTAGGCACAATCGGCATAAACGGTTCTCAAAGAGCCAGACCCCGCAAATATAGCATGGTCATTATGATCACGTATGATAAACCCCATGCAGCCGATTTTGTTTCGGCAAAGAAAGCTCCATCGCAATTTACCTTGAGTATATCTCTCGGTGGATGACTCCATGTCTCCAGTAGTGGCGGCCCCTTAGACACCTCCTTTCTAGGACCTGACTCTAGTACCAGCATGGTTGCACGGTGGACAAACCTCCAACATTTATGTTCTTTACAAAAGAAGAAACTGATGCAAATTCATCAAGTGGACAAGCACTGACAAAGAAACACACATGGCTATCACTAAACGCTAACAAAATTCAAGGGGTTCAAGGCGGAAGCCTGGTCATATTTGTTGAACACAACTTGGTGTCATTGCTTAACTCCTTTACAAAAAGGGTTGTAGCCTATACACACAGCCCCCCATAAATCCATACCGAATTTTGGTGTGTGGCCAATTAAACTTTTGAATGAATCCTGATCACGTTCAACAATCAGCATAATGTGAAAACGACAAGCATCTAGTAATATAGTGGGGCATGCACAGATAACAGATTGTTTTATGCCATCAAACATCTGAGGCACTGTATCACCCTACTAAAAAAAACAGAAAGTTCATACAGCCATACAGGTCAACATAGAAACAGAGTTTTGCATCACACATTAACCCCCTCCTGACATTAACCATCCAAAAACAGTCAGCCTTGTACATAACCATAAAGGACAAGTAGCATCAAAGAGGCAGATACTGACAGTACCCAAGGTGTCAGGTCTATCGCTCCATCATTCCTATACATGTTAAAAGAATCATGGTTAGGAAGTCAAGAAGAAAAATAAGTTCCCATAAATGTTGACATAATAAGTACTTACTTGTTTTCTTTCATCTGAACCTCAAGCTGCTTAAGCAGACGTGATTGTTCATCCAATCCATCGGAAAGCTTATCAATCTTCATTAATATTCGTTCATACACATCTTCCTTCATGTTGACACGACTTTTCTGTCCCATAGCCTCTCTTGAATGAGTACCTGAGGGATATCTCTGCAGAAGTACAAAGAATGGATTTGTGTCAAAATTCAGTGAATGACGACCACCATGTTTTGGTATGCAGTCCCTCAGTTTCAGAATACAAATTATTTTGGTTAAGTTTCATAAACCGGAATAACCATCAGTCTCTTCGCCTTTACACCCACCTAGCGAATTCTATTGATTAAAAGGTCAAGAGTTTCACAAAATCTTTCTTCAGTTCAAATGATCAAGGGGCAGCACTTGCACATTATGGTTCCACACTTGTGTCTGTTCAAGACCTTAATGATGTATTCATCTATGTCTATAATGATGTATTCATCTATGTCATTGCACCCATCAAGTCTTAATCAAGACAAGAGCTTCATAGTACCTAATTTGGTTTGCAATTGATCACATGTCTGATGTTAATTCAAGGCCAAGCCACCACGTCCAGGCCCCGACCTCCCTTCCTCTACGATGGACCCAGAAAACCTAATCCTAGCCTTAAACACAAACCTTAAACCCAAACCTTAAACCCAAACCTAACTCAATGGACAGCAATGAAGGAAGAGTAAGACAACAGCAACCTGACATACGATTAAATTCGAATAAATAACTTCGACAATTTCAGCCGAGTCCAAGTACAGCAAACTAGCAAAGCCCTCAAAAGCACGAACTTTCTGTAGACAAGACCGCAGGTGGACAATTCAGTGATTTATTGATTCATGAGAGGTCCAACTCAATTAACATGGACGACTAGTTCCACAGATGAACACAACACACAATTAGACTCGCAAATCCAGCAATCAATGGCGTTCAAATCAAGTTGCCCAACTTTACATGCCCTAACCAGTCAAGCACCAAGGGGGAGAGGAAGCAGGAAGAGATGATCGATTACCTCTGTGGGCAAGGAGCTGCTCAGGAATCTCCGGTCCATCAGGCACCGCTGCTGCTCCAGGGGATGCCGGAGCCGGAGCGAGCGGGCGACGGACCGGAGGATCGCCGCCGACGCCATGTGCAGGAGAAGTTGAGCCAGCACGTGGGCGTCAAGAGTCTCTGGAGTCTGGATGCACAGCGAGCTCAGCCGGATGTTAAGCCTCTGTGTGGTTGTCAGCCCAGCAAACTTGGGCCATTTTTGGGCCATCCCATGGGAAATGAGAATTTGTGCTGTTGTTCCTACTGTTTCTGTTGGCCTTTTGATTTCTCTGTCAAAGAAGACTACTCCCAAAACATAACATGACACTAAATAAATATATTATAAAAATATATTTTATGACGTATCTAATGATACTAAAAGTAATACTCTAAATATTGGTGACAAATGAAAAGGTATAATTTAAGACAGCTCTAAAATTAATTTCATTTTAGAACAGAGATAGTAGCTAATAAAATTTATTACCCGCCCTCTCCAAGATAACTGTCCTGTTAATAAAAAATTTAGTCAACGAACATCTTTATATACTTTCTTATTGATAGGGATAAATATTTTAGTGAAAAAAATATTCCACTTCTTTAATTGGATCTATGAGTACTTTTATTTTTTTGTTGTGGATGTCTCACTGGTTAGAGTGTGGGGTTGGCTCTCCAAAATGCGAAAGATATAGAGAAGCAGTTGAAGAATGAAAATATATAAATAATGTTTTTTGTTTAAATAGTTCTCTGATATGATAATTTAAAGAGTGAGTTTTAATGCTCTAATAGATTAGCTATTTATCCCACTAATAGACTTAGTTACTACTATCACCACCGCCCTATCATTGGATAAAGTTGAAGACTGAAACTTTAGATCAATTTAACTCACATGATCTAAAGGTTTTATAAGATTGGCTAAATTTTAGAGAGAACTTTAGGCCTCTTATCTTATTTGAAGTCTTAAAAGTGGTATGTTTAGAACCACAAACAGGTCTAAGTTAAGCGGCGACGCATCTGCTTGATTAAGTACAGAAATTGATAGTTAGAGCCTAGATTATTAGCATTAGAATTTAATTAATATTTACTCCGTTACAGAGAAAGACATAAAGAAAAAAAAAACAAATTGTCTTTACCAAAGGATCTGTTCAGGCAACAGGTATCTTTGCATTGTACTGGCCTAATGGACCCTCCTTCAACATCCAAAACTTTCAGAATAGAGCGCGGTTCAGAATTTCGCAATCCACCCAATTGAAATTTGGACATGGCACTGTGCACATACGCCTCCTCTCCCGTCCTCCAGTATCCCAAGCCCGTACGCCTCCTCGTCTGCGGCAACCGCACCGCCGATCGCTTCTGCTCCCGTTGAACCGCCCCTCCTCGCGCAATCGACCCTGCTCCCGCTGAAATCAATCAGGCCTAATTGGTCCTCGTCTGCCTCGCGCGCAGGACGCGGGGTGGCATGAACCCGACGGGGCGCGGGGCGCTCCCGCGCGGCGTTATGTTCCTCGCCGTCGGCGCGCTCGGGCTCTGCCTCCTATGGGTGGAGTTCGCCGTCGTGGGCGGCGGCGGAAGGGAAGCAGACCCCTCCGTTCGGGCCGCCGTGACCGGGAGGAGGAGGACTCACGCCCAGGCGGCGGCCGTCAGGTCGCCGGACGCGTGGCGCAGCCGCGAGTGGAGGCGAGCGGTGGACCACCATGCCGCCGTCCTCCGAAGACACCTCGCGGACGGCATGCTCTCCGCGTCCTCCCACGCCGTCTGCCTCGGCGGTGCCCAGGAGGCGATGGCGCTGCGGGAGCTCGGCGTGTTCGGCGCCGTCGCCGTCGCCAAGAAGCGGTCCCCGCCCCTCGCCGTCGCGGGAAACGACCACCAGCTCCCGTTCCCGGACTCCTCCGTCGACTTCGTCTTCGCCGGACGCGCGCTCGACTCCTCCAAACGCCAGGCCGACCTCGCTACCGAGGCGGCACGGATTATGAAGCCCGACGGCCACCTCGTGGTCCTCACGTCCGGCGCCCGCGACGCCTACAGCCTCCGGTCCCTCCAGGCTCTTTTCCCGTCCCTCGGATTACTCCGATCGCGCGAGGCCAACGGCCAGGATGGCTCCACCCTCCGGGAGCTGGTCTTCCGGAAGCATGCAGGCATTTCCTCCACCTCCTCCCTCAACGGCAACAATCCCGCGAGCAACTGCACGCGTCGCGATCACATGCACCGAATCATCGACCTCGCTGAGCCGCTGATCCAACAAGAGCCGGCGAAGCCATGGATCTCGCTGAAGAGAAACATCAAGAACATCAAGTACCTGCCATCGCTCGCCGACATCGGCTTCAAGCGCCGGTACGTGTACGTCGACGTGGGCGCCCGGAGCCACGGCTCCAGCATCGGCGGCTGGTTCCGGAAGCAGTACCCGAAGCAGAACCACACCTTCGAGGTATTCGCCGTCGAGGCCGATCAAGCGTTCCACGCAGAGTACGCCACCAAGAAAGGCGTCACCTTGCTGCCCTACGCCGCCTGGGTCCGGAACGAGACGCTCACGTTCGAGATCAACGGTGGCCCGGGCCCGGCCGGCAAGAAGAAGGGCGCCGGCCGTGGCATGGGCCGCATCAGGCCCGCGGTCGGGGTGTCGTCCGGCGAGTTGCGGCGCTTCCCGGCGTTCGACCTCGCCGAGTGGCTGAAGCGGACGGTGTCGGAACAGGACTTCGTGGTGATGAAGATGGACGTGGAAGGCACCGAGTTCGACCTCATTCCGAGGATGCTCGACACCAGGGCGATCTGCCTCGTCGACGAGCTGTTCCTCGAGTGCCATTACAATCGGTGGCAGAGGTGCTGCCCTGGCGAGCGGTCGCCCAAGTACCAGAACTCGTACGGCGAGTGCCTCCAGCTGTTCACCTCGCTCAGGGAAAGCGGCGTGCTTGTGCATCAATGGTGGTGATTAGTTCATAACTGACGGCATCTTCAACCATAAACCTAAATGTGGGGGATTTTGGTGTGTGTCCCAGCTGGATTTAACACAGGATTTTGGTGTATTTTTGTAGTTTTGATGATTGATTCTTGTAGATACATGACGAGATGAGGAATACATTGCAGCCTAACTTCCAAGCAAAGTTATTAGTGAGTGTCACTATTGTCCATGAGCAACTGAATCATTTTTGCAGGCTTGTTTACTCTCCATTTTTTAGCTTTCATGGTCAATACTCAGGTACTTCGGTTACCTCCGAGAAAGTAATATCTTAAATCAAATCTGGACCGTTGATTTTTTTAAACTTAATAATTTACTAAATAAATTAATAAATAAAAAATCAAAAAATCCGGAGCCATCCGGAGGCGTCCGTACGCTGAGCATTGGCCCCGCTGCAGCCATCCGGAGGCTCCGCCGCTGGACGCCCCCGCTGCTGGACGCGTCGTACGTCGCCTTGACGCCGCCACTCGACGCTCCGTACGCGCTGCCGCCGCAGCCATCCGGAGGCTCCGCCGCCGGACGCCCCCGCTGCTGGACGCGTCGTACGTCGCCTTGACGTCGCCACTCGACGCTCCGTACGCGCTGCCGCCTGGACGCCGCTGCACACGGCACCGCCGGACCACGGCGACGCCGCCGCAGCCACCCTATTTTTATAAAATAAAAATTCAATAAATACTATTACCTTCTAGGAGGTAATAGATGATCGTGACCGTTGGATCGGAATAAATGGACGATCTACATTCATTCCGGAGTACCGTAGCAAAAGCCAACCTGCATTCATTTGGGGAGTACTAGTGGCAACTCTGTTCTGAAATGACAGTAGAAGCATACCTTGCTGCTCGTCTAGATCATTGTTGAACTGCACTCTTTTTCTACCATTACACAGATGTCGTCAATGTGTCCCCACCCTTAATCTAAACTGTTTCTAAAACATAGTATTTGGTTTGAACCTCCTTACTCCTTTGTAAATAATTTTAAAGTGGTTTAAACTGCTACAAAACTCTCAAAACAAATTGAACCTTCCGCAAAAACTTGTTTCTGCATGACCTTTGCGTTAAGACCTGATTGAAAGTTGGATTCATATAGATCTCCCTCGTGCCACGTTGGCAGGAAATTCTGTCTCATATTACGTATAAGATCATCATCATCAAAACTAAATGTGATCTGCAACTTCATTTTTCTTTTTGGGTTTTGGATGAACATAGAAGTCCAGTTTTGGCACAACATGGGGAAAAAACCCAGAGATTGACCAGTTAGTGGACAGTTCCAGACTTCCGATGAACTAACACAAAACATGGATGTAGAGATGTAAGGTGGTTGTCTACAAACATTCAAATAGGCTTATTTTTTACGGGTTATGCAGTAACCTGTAAAAATTAAGTCTATACAGATTCACGAGTAACTCGTCTTGCATGCCTGGACTGAAGATTTGAAGTTCAAAACATACATTCCATTTCAATGATAAGCATAGTACATCAAGAGTATCCAATCTTGATCCCTGTTTCTCCTTCGCTGCCTATTCGGTAACTCTCACCGGCTCCAAAACTTTGAACTGGGAGCGGCGGTGAGAGCGAAAAAATCTAGCAGGAGGAGCAAATCAGAGAAGCAAAAGGGGCTGCCTCTCACCTAAACCTCAAGGACCAGGCGTACATGGCGGACGCACCATGCACATCCACCATGACTATTTACACAGGCTAGAGAGGAGGAAACAGAAACAGCTAGGAGAGCTGAAAGTATGAAGACATGTGAGGAGATCTCACGAGTCATTAGCAGTCTCTTCCAGGATGCTGTGAAGGTGTGGCCGCCACACAGTGGAACGGCTGCTCCGGCGGCCCTTGAGGCTGGCCTTGCCCTCCGACAGCACCTCCGCCAGGTACCTGTCACCACTGTCCTTCGCCTCCTTAGCAACAGCAGCAGCAGCGCTCGGCGGCGCGGCGGTCTTGTGCGACCGCACCTTTTTCTGCTGCGGCCGCGGCCTCCTCTTTTTCTCCGGCACCGACGAGGCCGGCACCAGGAAGTAGAAGTACCCTCGCTTCAGCTCCGAGTCCGGGGCGACGATCAGGATCCGCCGCGCGCCTCCCTGCGAGCACGGCCTGCTCAGGACGTGGTTAGGGTGCGCCGCGATGACCTCGCCGGCGGTGACCGGGCGGGTGTACTCCTCGATGTGGCCGCTGAGGTGGACGATCCGGATCACGTCGAAGGAGCCGCAGGGGAGCACGCAGGCCAGGCAGCACCGCAGGCTGTTGCCCATCTATCCTCTGAAGTTGCTAGGCTCTCTGCAGCTGGTTTTGTTGCTTGAGCTCTCTGCCTGCCTGCCTGCCTGCCCCTTTGCTGTTTGCCATGGCTGGGTGGCACTGGCTTTTATATAGAAGCTAAGATGAACATGTTAAGCAACTTGGGATAGATTATAGAACAAATAATAGTGTGTACAGTACAACTGCCTTTTCTATACACATTGAAACTTAACTTCTAATCCCACCATCATTACAGTATGTTGGTTATCTTGGGAAAACTACTCCTACAGTTCATCAGAGCATACTTATGTATATACTACTAGTGAGAGTGTAAAGAACTCAGTTCAAGCAGGATTACGGGGTACGTAAGGGATGCATACAAATGTACACCCATTGGTCCGTACCAAAAAAAAAAAACTCAGAGATCAAGAGCTCTTGCGCCCATGCATACAGGTCGGACTGTGTGCAACCACATTGAGATCTCACAATGATCCGTATGAAAAGATGAGCTGCCTTTGGGTGACCAACCTAGCCTCATCGTCCCAATACTTCTTTGGTTTTGAGATGTGTTCTCTTTTGGTTACTTTGAAGTGAACACTACTCCCTCGAGGCGTTCATTGAATTTGCTACGCCGATGGTGATAAAACAATCCGTGTTTTCGATCGCGGTAGATCGCGTGGAACGCACAAGTGGCCGAAGATCAGGGGGTTCAAATTGTTTGACCCCTACAATGTTTGCATCTTCCGATACATCCATTAGTGAATGATTGATCAAGTTCTCCAGCCCCTAGTTCCTCGGTATTTTAATTTGTTTCATGCGATGCAAGTGGTATTACTTTTTTTTCCTCGTAATCTGTCTCGTAACCTCTAGACATTCCAAAAATCTTAGAAAGTCAAAGCATCTTAAGTTTGACTAATAATTATAAACATTTATGATATCAAATAGTTATATTATAAAAATATAATTGATAAATAATCTAATGATACTTAGTTGACATCATAAATGTTATTATATTATCATATAAGTTTGATCAAATTTAAGATACTTTGACTCTAAAAAAATTCTTATGATGTCTTATAATTTAGGATGGAGGAAGTACCTGATAGTACTTATTGGCAGAGCATCTAACGAGGATAATACTACTCTTAACACACCATGTCAAAGCAAAGCGATTCTTTTGGCGAATTACATGGCACAGACATAAATACATACGAAGGCGTATTTTTTTAATTATACAATACAAACACTGATATTCACATACACGTACACATACTCATCGCCTTCAAAAAAGTGTGTCAGCATATATCGAGATTATTACCACGGGCACACAATACAAACGAAGACATCCAAGAACACGTACGTATACTCACCTCTCCAAAAAATTGAGCTAGCAAATATCAAGATTGTTACAATGGGGCGTATATATTTTTTTCTGCAAATTACACAATATATACTCACCTCCTGTGAGTGAACACACTTAAAACTCTACCCATATAGACACCTTCGAAATATTGAGGTGGCAAATTTTGAAATTGTTATTGAGGGCTTCTCGCTATCAACGAGCACACCATCCATCACTGAAAGAAAAAAACACGACTAGATAAAAAAAATGTGAACACTTATTCCAAATGGTGGACTTGAAACTAGATGGATAAGTTTCAACACAACGATCCTGACCAAACGAGGTACTCTCAGTTCGCATGTAAACTGCCTATTTAGCCAGCCAATTGTCATGTTCCCCTAATCCCCTTGTTACACCAAATATGATGTTAGTGGAAACTTATATTCTCGAAACATGTCAATACCAAAAAGCTTGCGATTTAAGTGTCAAGATTTTTTTACAATTAAGTGTTAAGATTAACCCTGGATGACCATGTGTAATCCATGGGCTTTTTTTATATAAAAAAAAACGAATCATAAATATGAGCGAACCAGTACGAAGCTGATGATAGGATTGTGACTCCCACCTCCAAATGGCGGCTCAACAGAAGCTAACACTACATCACAAAAGCAACTGACACCATGCTATTAAGACACATAAACAATTACTTTGAAGCCATGCATCTCGATGATTCGGGATGGAATCACGGCCGTCGGATCGACATGGGATGGTAGACAAGTGCGGGGTACCGGACACATGGTGGTTGACAACCCTCCACACTTTAGGGCTGGCTTTCCTCTGCCTGTATGGGACAAAGCAATGCCAGCTCCATAATTGTGATTATAATACCAAATGAGCTACTGATAGTGTGTTAATCCCCGTGAAAGTTGCGTGTGCTTTGACACTGTTGGCCTACAAGCATTCCGCCACTAAGCAATGCTGCACTTTGTGTTGCAATAAGGACGTGAGAAATGTGATGCACGTACTACCTTTTTGCTGAATGCGTCAAGCTTTATGTATAGCAACGGTTCGTCTTGAATGATTTTAACATAAATTAGAGTGTGTTTACATCCCACGCCTAATTATTACTAGCCAACTAGAAATAGCTCTAGCCTATCTGAACAAGGGAGCTTGAGTGGACTAATTTTTAGCTAATCCCCAACTAGTCAGTTGGCAACTAGCTAAGAAAACCTAGCAATTTTAGGCAAAAAGGGCTAAGAGACTAGATACCCACCCCGCTTCGCCCAAGCTCACCTGCGCTTCCTTCCTCCCCAACTTGCTTTCTCCGACGTTCCCGATGAGTCAAGCTCTTCTTTGAATACTCGAGCTCGTTATTGTTGAGCACATCGTCCAGAACTCCGGGGGTCAGGGACGGGAGTGGCCACAGTCGCGGTAGCATAAACGGGAGGAGGAAGAGGTACCAAGCATCAGGATTTGCGGCTGACAGGGGCCGGCGAGAAGTATCAGAGAGGAACACGTAGGCATCATTGACGAGGCGGAGCTCCGTCTTGGCACCCTAGGTGTAGGTTGCAGGGTTTGAGGAGGAGCACGAGGTGACAGAAGGCGCAAGACACGGTGGCCTAGTCGGCGATGACCTCAGGCGACAACTGGAGGATGGCGAGCGAGTCTAGGTCGCCCGAGGGACCCATGGTCTATGAGGCGAGGAGGACGTCGTCCACGACAAGGAATTCGTCGGCACTAGCAAGGAGCGAGTCCGCCTCCATCGCCCTCTCTCGTGGCGCTTGCATCCGACGAGGTCGCACGCCACGAATAGGTTTTCTGCTATCTCCAGCTAACGCTACGCCTGCGCCCCACCATCACCGATTTCTTCGCCTCTTCCACCGCAACCACTCCCGCTGGTGGAGAAGTCCATGGCGGTGAGACCACGAGAAGGCAAAAGGTTGGGGATGGGTGCTCAACAGAGCATGGCTGCATGGGGACAATGAGATTGATAGAAAAAGACATTAGGTGCTCTGGTCTACTTTTATTTGTCCAACCGCTCTCTCCGTTTCAAATTATAAGTCACTTTGACTTTTTTTAGTACATTCATTATGCATTTTACTATGTATCTAGAGTGGATGTACCAAAAAAAAAATTCAAATTGACTTATAATTTGAAATGGAGGGATAGTTATTTGCCAAAGTATCCAAACATGACTAGCTAATTTGATGTGACTAATTTTTAGTTGCAATTAGCTACAGCTAAAAATTTGCCCCGGTCCGTTAAATAGTGCCTTAGTCAGAGTGTATTAACCAATGATTTAGGGGGCGCGCGGGGGAGGGGCTTAGATAGTTAGTGTAGCTAGTGCTGATCGCTGTTTGCCGGTTTAGGTGTTGTTGATTGAAGCCTCTAAACAGCATCTAAAGTGTGCTAGCATGGTGTTGTGAGTTGTTCGGAGATACAATTAGTACTTATGAAGTTGAATGATGATCTTCAGGCTCTCTATACCTGTAGCTCGTGTAATCATGCTCACACCCAATTTTTTTTTTTTTTTGAGAAATTCGCACCCAAACAGTTGGGTTTGGACAACACAGACAGCTAGGCACATTTTCCATGTATTGAAACTATAGTAAACGTTGTCGCAAAAAAAAAAAAGTAAATAGTAAACGTTCAAATAGGCCTCATCCAAGCTGTTGGAAGCGCACTCACCCTAATTTCAAAGGCCCAGATCACATGGCAGTGCCGAGAAAGCCCATCACAGAAATAAACCCAACGAAGCTGATTCGTAATCAGTAACATACTTGTCCCCTTTCTCATAAACATAAAAGTAATACTTAGATTCAAAAAAAGTAATATATACTTCCCCCGCTTCTAAAAAGAAAGTAATATACTTCTCCCTTTCTTTGCAAATTTGAATCGAAATCCAGAATGCAAATGCCTAATTATGCAAACACATAGCACACATTCGATGCACACAGCCTCCCTGTACCGCCACGTACGTAGTCACGCACGCCAGCAGGAAACTGAATGAAAAAAAAAAATCTCTACAGCACGCAGATGGGCAAGTCGAGCGGCGGCGCCATGGTGGCCTCGAGCTCGGAGTCGCCGTCCTCCACCAGCAGCGCCATGGCGAGCCCGCCCGTGAGGTGCGCGTCTATGTGGCAGTGCACGAGCCACACCCCGGGGTTGTCTGCCACGAAGCGCACGACGGCCCAGCCGCCGACGGGCACGCCGATGGTGTTGCGGCTGGGCGGGTCCACCAGGTTGAACTTTGCCGCGTCGCGGCGCGGGTCGTAGTTGCCGAATCCCGTGGCGAGCACGAAGAAGTGGTAGCCGTGGATGTGCATGGGGTGCTCCTCGGCGGCGAAGATGCCCGTGTCCTGGAACACCATCTGCACCACGGCGCCGTACCTGACGCGGAGCAGCCGGGTGCCCTTCACGGGCTGCCACAGCGCGCGCGGGACGTTCTGCGAGGTGAAGTTGAAGAACGCCGGCGGGAACGCCGGGAAGTCATCGGTGAACACGCCGGGGATGTGGTGGTAGTGCGCCTGCAGCAGGGACACGGTGTTTGGGAGCTGGAACGACACGTTGTTCATGCTCGCGCCGAACCGGGTGTTGTTGGGGCCCTGGCAGAACGGGCCGGGCCGGCAGTTGAAGAGGCCGAACCCCACGGTGGTAAACACCTCCTGGGTCACCGGGCCCGGCACCTTCACCGACTCTGGGCTCCGCAGGCTGTTGGAGAAGGCGGTCGCCGTGTTCGTGTCGTTGAACGCCGGCAGGAACGGGAGCATCGGCTGCGGCCCTGCGCGGCCGAGGTGACCGGAGGTCCTAGTAGACCGGCCTACTGGGCCGCTGAAGGTGCCGGCTCCGGCTCCGGCCCTGGAGGCGGTTGGGCAGCCGGGGGCGTTCTTGTACTGGAAGATGGCAGTGGCGGTGGTGTTGTCGAAGGGGACGTTCTGGCCCGAAGCGTAGGCGCGCGCGGCGAGGTAGTACCGTCCCGGGGCGGCGTGCGCCGTGACGAGGACGTCGGTGGTCTGGCCGGGGCCCAGGAGGACGACTTCGGTGTCGAAGGGCTTGGTGTACATGGCGTCCGCGGCGACCACGGTCATCCTGTGGCCGGCGAGGCTGACGAAGAGCTCGGTGTTCATGGCCGCGTTGATGATGCGCAGCAGGCTCGTCTCGCCGGCGACCACCGGATGATGCTCGTCTCTGCATTTTTTGGGTGAACAGACACATGAACGCGTTGCATTGCATTGGGTGACACCGTGACAGACACATGGGCTGGTGGAGAAAGAATGCACCATCCGCTGGTCAAAGTGTGTGACATCATGCTCATGCTGGAAATTGGTTAGAATAATGTTCCTTGTTTGCAATCTTTTATTTATGGTTTAATTCACATCTGAAGATTGTCTCTTCGTTTCGTCAGTTTGTATGGCAGAATATTGAAAAAGCAACCAACCACCAGGGAAGCAACTAGAGTAGCTGCAGAAGACAAGTGCCTGCAGTGTGCTGCCGTACGGTTTGGAGAGAGACCTACAATGCCTGAGAGAGAGAGAGGAATGGATGGGTCTTTTCCAAACCGAAAGTCGCTCTGGTCGGTCTAACCAAATTTAGAAATTGTGCAACATACTGCAGTGTTTTCTGAATCACCATTGCCCTTTCTTTTTAATGATGACGCATGAGCAGCGTCTCCTTGTGGTAGCGGTTAACAACATGAGCAACCGAATGCATCGACGAAAAGAAATGAACAACGGCGCTCACCTTGGCTGGAGCACGGGAGCAAGTCTCCCGGCTGGCCGTTGATGAGGAGGGCGTCGGAGACGTTGGGCGGAGCGCCGGTGATCATGGACTGGCGGAGCACGGCGATGGGGTCCCTCCTCCACCACTCGGCTGCACAAACATATGCATGCATACACGTCAGTGAACGCATTGGTGGTGAGCTGCCAGCCGGAGCCGGCGATACAATTACCAAACCCTCCCTACCCAGGATGACGGGGGCCTCCATGTGTGGCTTGGGGAAGAAAGGGTAGGGGAGGCCCCTCCTGGGGTGGATGATGAGCGCGCCGTGCACGGTGGCGCGGAGCCAGGAGCTGTGCGCGTGCCACCACAGCGTGCCCTCCTGCCCCTCCGTGGTGAACCGGTACGTGTAGCTGCCGCCGCCGGGGCGGATCGGGCACTGCGTCACGAACTCCGGCCCGTCCGCCCACCCGTTCCGCAGCTGCCGGAGGCCGTGCCAGTGGAGCGTCACGTTGTACTGCGCCAGGTTCACGGCCTTGATCGCCAGCGTGTCGCCGCTGTACACCTCGATGGTCGGCCCTGGGAACTGCCCGTTCACCGTGATGATCTTCTGCCTCTTGCACAGCCTCTTCACTAGCGTCTCCTGCACCTGCACAGATCATATCCAGCAGCAGCAACACCATTACGCACCATTTTGAACAGATTATTATTATTTTTTTAACTAAGCGCGGCAACACTTACAATGAACTTGTAGAAGCGCTCCTCGGCGAGGGCGATCGGGAGAAGGAAACAGCAGAGCAAAAGAAGAGCAGAGGCGCAGTAGAGCTTCAGAAGACCTGACCTCGCCATCGCAGCCATCGCTCCGGTCGGCAATGGCTGGCTGAATGGCTTGCTGCTCTGGTGGTGGTTTGCTGCCGTGGTGACCAAGTGCGAGACCTGGCGAGCGTATATATAGAGGCATAGGCAGGCAGCAACGATGGCCCGAGACCCGAGAGGGAGGGGTAGTGCAGTTGTTTGAGGCCGGGTTTGGAAGATTAGGTCTTGATTCTTGCGACTGCGACGTGAGGCCTTTAGGGTGGCGGTCGAGTACGATGTAGTTCGACCTCGCATTGCTGAATCAGTGGTGAATACTGAGAGGGGAGTTGTTGCACCCACTGGTCTAGCGAATGCAATTTCAATCCAAAGGGGTTCGTTTCACCCTGTCCATCTCAACATTAGCTGCTGCTGCTGCTGCTGCGGTTGTTGATACTATGATGCATGGATGGACAGTACCTTGCCCTTGAAAAATTGCATTAACTCTGGTCAATCAAGAAGTTGGAGGGAGAAAAATTTGGACGAACTTCTTTTCTGCAAGTAAAAAAAAATCTCAAGAAAAAGTAGGGGTTAAGTTGTCAGGCTGCTACATCTGTTCAGTTGTCTACTTGCTACTGAGAAATGCCATTTGCTGGTGTCGACTGAATTTCCTTCGATAACATTATTCTTGGAAAGTAAGAAAATAGCCCCAGCGAAACCACTAATAATGAAATAATAACACATCTCGCAAAAAAGAAGAAAGAATAAAAATCAAAAACAAAAACGGAACAGCGCGTTTATCACGAAGATTGGGACTGATACTCTGAATGAGACTGCAAAACAGAAATCAAGAAAGTTTGCAGCTACAGACACCGGTTTTGTTGGAAAAATGCAACGCCCCCACACTATAGAAATTTTGCAAGTACATGACTTTGCAGTAAGAGATCCCCAGATCCTAACCCCACAATGTAGCCTGTAGGAGTTGGTAGGTTCTTTGACAATGTGAAGTCAATTGGCCCTTTTTTTCCACTCCAACTGAACAATTCCTCTGCTTTCAGCGATTAGGTGGCCAGGAGGCGACGCAGGTGACATATGATTAGTTAGGGTCATTGAGCTATCTTACTTAGCAGCAATTTCTAGCTGGCAGCAAATAGCTAATCTTTGCCGATTTCATCGCCGTACCACTGAAAGGAACATGCGTCGGCATTCAGCAGATGAAGTCCAACTGCAGGTCACTTCACTATGAAGGATTCAAATGTTCACTAGTCGGGTTGCTCACAATAAACTAACTGTAAATTGACTGATTACATTCGTCTAGTTTTATGGGATTTTGGCCATGTCAAAATTTTTACAGTACCCCTGAATAGCTCCGAATGGAATAACTCGGTTCGGTTTGTGGATATAATAGTACAAGGCTATAAGCACCCTTGTACATGTGTTTGCACTTTGCTATGCTATTTCCTGGACAATGAGAGGAAGGTCCAGCAGCCAGCTACAGGATCTCTTTTTCAGCCTGCACCTTGCTAAGCTACCAAAGGCAACCGATCATAATGAGAGTAAAAATTACTTCCTCCATCTCAAAATAGTTGTCACTTTAGCTTGGGACGGAAGGCAACAGTTTGTCTGGCAACTATTTTGGACGGAAGGGTAGGTGAAACCTTGGGACATAAAACATTTAAGATGCGACAGGAGTTGCGACAAATTCCCATATTCCTAGCAAATCGCTCTATTTGCTTGATTGTTTCGGTGGCTGATAAGCCGGCTGATGTTGTCTTTGGTTGTTTTGTTATGAGAGAAAAACACACTACAACTTCAGATAGCTGTGTCTTTGCAGAATGCTACTACTTGCAATGGCAAGTATCGAACAGGTAGTACGCTCGTGCTGACCATCAGTTGTAAGCAGCTATAAGTCTAATACCAAATGTGCAGCCGTGCAGGTAAGAGTTTAAGACCTAGTCCATTGGCAGGCTGACATTGACGTGTATTTCACGTTGTCGAGTAACTACAAAAAGGGTGAACTCCTTGCTATTTACGTGCAGGACGTGCTGGTTGGACGCGCAGAGGAACAGCCAAGTTCAAGAGGTCGACGAAAGGGTCTGCACAATCACTGACTGGGTCACTAGATAGTAACAGGCTCACGCCCCAGGTAAGAAACTAGTGTAGGCTTTAAAACCGCGAAAAAAAATCCTGTTTGCAGGTTGTGCTGTGCCTTGTGCGTTCAGTTTGGCTCTGGTAACATAAGGGTTCCTCTGTAATGTCATGATCTGTAATTCGAGTAACGTTTGTGATTTGCATGTTAGGTAGCAGGTGATATGTGTTAGAAATTTAGGCAAATTCACATTTAATTTAATCCATAAATATGACATAATCAAAATTATGATGTATATATATGCTTGTTTAACCAAATCATCATGCATATTAACATAGTGCTAACCAGTAAGGTATGATATCTATCATCGCATAGAACAAGCATGTCTACCATACTGTTATCACTAAATATCAAGGTTGTTATTGTGACAATAAAAATGACAAGAAGATTGAGGAGGTTATACCCTACGCCAGAGCCGGAAGCACCCGAAAACGACATGGTGCTTTGTCGTTGTAGTCGTCCCGCTCGATGCAGTGCTGATAGGAAGCCGTTAAGACAGTGTCGCCGGGAAGAAGATGATCGATCGGTAGCGCCGTGTGTGGACACCAACGCCGCCAGGAAGGAGTGGACGGAGCGAGTAGTCGTGCCGCCGACGGGCACTCCCCAAAAACGTGATGGCCGCCCTTCACCCGAGCAGATGAACTCGATAGACGGAGATGTTCCGGAGGCTCTACTCTTCCAGAGCCTGTGCGCGCAAGCTCTGGAACGGAGAAGTTATGAGACAGCAACTCGATAGACGGAGATGTTCCGGAGGCTCTACTCTTCCAGAGCCTGTGCGCGTAAGCTCTGGAAAACGTGATGGCCGCCCTTCACCCGAGCAGATGAACTCGATAGACGGAGATGTTCCGGGGGCTCTACTCTTCCAGAGCCTGTGCGCGCAAGCTCTGGAACGGAGAAGTTATGAGACAGCAACTCGATAGACGGAGATGTTCCGGAGGCTCTACTCTTCCAGAGCCTGTGCGCGCAAGCTCTGGAACGGAGAAGTTATGAGACAGCAAGAACTTTGGTTGTCTATTGAAGTCATTTCGACCAAACGAGAAAGTTCAGTATTTATCCTTCTGACGAATCAGAGGATGAGTCAACTCAAGAAGATCAGAAGGTAGCAACGCTTGGAAGAAAAACTCTCTCATATTCATTTGACAATTAAATACAATAAATAGAGAGGGAAGTTTCTTTCATAACTCGATGAGTTCACTAGTTGCATGTGTTTCGATTTCTCGTTGCCTGGCTCCCCATTTACTTGTCAACGCATGGTCATCACAACACTTACACGTTACATGCATGCATAAAACCATCAAAGTAATTAAATCAATGGATGTTATGCATGCATGCATGCATGTGGCCCTCATAATAAGTACACCAATAAATATTATTTAACATAAATCATAGAGTTTATTTATTATTAAATATATTATATGCTTTAACCTATAATATATCAACAATATGGGTATTCGTACGTTGTGTGCTCAGATTTGCGTGGCATGAGAGCCCCTTCCTAATCTGACAAGTTACAATGGACAAACTACCAGCTGCTCACGTTAATTCTTGCGTGATCACGAAAATAAAAAAAGTAAGTGTCATTTTGTGTTTGGTTGCTAGCCACATCTTACCACATTTTTATTTTAAGTTGGTAAGTATTTGGTTAGCAACTAAATTTAGACAATTTTTTTTTTGGGACTATACATGTGGTAGAGTAAAAAAGTATAACAATCTTAAGCATGACAAAGTGTGGCTCTAAATTTTCTAGCCACACTTTATGTTCTTGCCACATTTGCTAAAGGTTCATTGTGGCATGTTATGGCTTGAAACCAAACAACTCTGAAATTGGACATTTCTCTTAGGCCTTGTTCGGATCCTAGGAATTAAATTCATTTTAATAATTATAATTTAAACATACATAAATTAAGCTAAGATAATTGTATATAGACTATATGTGTGTATTAATATTGGTTGTACAAGAGAGATATGTTATGTTGCATTTTTACTATAGTGGAGCAGGTTGAAGAGTGTATCATAAGTTGGAAAGTAGAAATATGACATGGTGATCTATAAAATTAATTTTCATCTTACATCCTATAAATTTGAGATAAACTTTTATGTGAACTATAAAAGGTTATGGAATATTAAGTTACAAAACAAATAACGTAGAATAACCATGTAGAATGAAAGGATCCAAACAGAGCAAAATTTTTGAAAAAGCACCAAAGGTTCAATTGAAACTTAATCAGAAGCCAGCACTCCCAAATCATCTTCTGATAACATGGAGTGCTTCTGGCAGGTACAAACGAATTCAGGAATTAAAGAATGACATCGCGACCAAAAATCTCCTACCCCCTACACCTGTACTGTACAGACTGAAAAAAACCCGGATAGACTCTGAAGTCTTACTTATTAAGAACCTGAAGTAACTGAGAAGTGTAAATTTCAGTCTGCAAGAGGCCGACTACTCTGTAATTGTAGATTTCGTGTCGTCCGTGACGCTGGTGGCGGTCGCGGTAGCATGGCTGGGCTCACCAGTGAAGGAGGAGGCGGCAGAGACAGCAATGGAGGGCTTGATCTGCTCAAGCTGCCGCAGCACCTGCTGTGCCTCGGGCCTCGCTGGTGGCGAAGGATCGACGCAATGCAGTGCCAGTTTCAGCGTCTTCACCAGCTCCTCCCCGGTCTCTGAGCCCGCGGCCGCGTCCTTCATGAGCTCCAGGTCGAACACCTCGTTGGTCCACTCCTCCTCGACGACCGAGGCCACCCACTGCGGCAGGTCCAGGCCGTTGGTCGTGTCCCCGGGCGACTTGCCAGTCAGGAGCTCGAGCATGACCACCCCGAGGCTGTAGATGTCGGTCTTGGTGTTGGCCTTCTTCAGCTTGGAGAGCTCCGGCGCGCGGTAGCCGAGCGCGCCCGCGGCGGCGATCACGCTGGAGTTGGCTGCCGCGCTCATGAGGCGTGACAGGCCGCAGTCGGCGATCTTGGCGTCGTTGCCCTCGTCCAGGAGGATGTTGTTGCTGGTGATGTTGCCGTGCACCATGTTGGCGTCGGTGTGTAGGTGGTGCAGTCCCCGCGCCAAGCCCATCGCGATGTTCATCCTCGTCGGCCAGTCCACCGGGCTGCTGTCCGGTGCACGAGCTGCGATAATCGAACTTTTGTTAATTATAAGCACGGAAAAGAAGCAAAGAGAATCCGAATATTGGAGATTGCAAGTGAGGTTACCATGGAGGAAAGAAGCAAGGTTGCCTTTGGGCATGTAGTCGAACACCAGAAGCTTCTCGCCCTTGGGTCCGACGTAATATGCCCTGAGGGCGAGGAGGTTAGGGTGCCGGAGCTTGCCGAGTGCGTTCACCTCCTGCTCGAACTCCTTCTGGCTCTTGGCGATCTTCTCCCGGAGCCGCTTCACCGCGACGTAGCTGCCGTCCTCCATGGTTGCCTTGTACACCGTCCCGTACGTGCTCTTCCCCAGGATCTCTGCGGTCGCGCACAGCAGATCGTCCGCCGTGAACGAGAGCGGCCCGTCGAAGTGGACCAACTTGCCGCCGCCGTCCCCGCCGGTGTCAGTGCCAGAGCCGGCCTTCCCCACGGTCTTCGTGGTCGCGTCCTTGGCGCCCTTCTTGGGTGCCGAGCTCTCCTTCTTGTCTTTCCTCCAGAAGATGAAGACGCAGCAGAACAGGAGAGAGAAGAGAAGGAGGATACCTGCCACTGCAATGAGGAGCTCCCTTTTGCTGAGCTTCCGGGTTCGCCGCTCCGACAAAGGCAGTGGAGGAGACGGCGCCGTCTGTGGGGACGAAGCGGAAGTGCAAATGGCAGAGCCATTGAACCCACAGAGCTGAAGGTTTCCAAGGAACGAGCTAGAGTTGAACTTGGTGGACAGAGCTGCAGGCACAGGCCCCGAGAGATTGTTGTAGGATACATTGAAAGAGCTGAGATTAACAAGGCCGCTCAAGGAGGCCGGAATTTCTCCCGTGAGGTTGTTCTCTGACACGTCGAACAGTGACAGTGCCGAGAGGTTCCCGACGGTCGCCGGGATTTCGCCGTCCAGGACATTCCTCCTCAGGGACAGCTTGGTCAGATTCTTGAGCCCGTCAAAGCATGCCGGGATGTGCCCTCCGATGTCATTGCCATCGAGATTGAGCTCCACTAACAAAGTGAGGCTGCAGAATGACTCAGGGATGCTACCACCGAAAAGGTTGTCAGAGAGATCAAGCTTTCTAAGATTTGTGGCGTTGCCAATCCCATCCGGGATGCTTCCACCGATCAAATTGCTAGCGAGAGAGAGATCGTGGAGCAACCTGAGATTGCCAATGGTGGGCGGAATGACGCCGCTGAGATTATTGTTGTTGAGCTGAAGGGAATCGAGGAAGTGGAGGGAAGTGAGGCTGGTGGGCACGACACCGGAGAGGTTGTTGTACGCGAGGTTGATCCTATAGAGGCGAGTGGCATTGGCAAGAGCGGAAGGGATACTCCCCGAGAGGAAGTTGCCGCTGAGGTCGAGCGTCTGCAGGAGCGCGCAGCCGCCGAGCGCCGCGGGCACGGCGCCGGCGAAGCGGTTGTTGTGGAGGTAGACGGCGCGGAGGTCGCGGAGGAAGCCGAGCGCGGCGGGCACCTGCCCCCCGATGATGTTGTCGTGGAAGCTGAGCCTCCGCAGCGCGGTGAGCTGGCCGAGCTTGTCGGAGAGCGCGCCGGCGAGGCCCTTGAAGGGGAGCTGGATGGCCACCACCTTGCCCCGCGCGCACTTGATCCCCGCCCAGCCGCCGGAGCAGGCGTCCAGGCCCGTGCCGTTCCAGCCGGCCAGGAACCCGCGCGGGTCCACCAGCGCCTGGCGGATGGCCTGCAGCCCCTGCAGGTCCGCCTGCGCGATCACCACGCCGTCCGGTCGCTGCCCGCGCGCCGGCACCGCCGTCGCCGCCAGCAGCAGCAGCAGCAGCAGGAGCAGCACGCGCAGGCCCCCACCCCCACATCGCTGTTGCTTCCTTCTCGATCCAACGCCGCAGTGGACGCCGGTGCGGCAGCAGCTCCGCACACACATGGCTAGTGCAACTGCTAGTGCAAACTAGCTAGTAGCTATCTCTAGCTAGAATCTAGTGTACCTAACCCAATGCAACCGCCGCTCCTATATCTAGGAGCTCGAACTTTTGAGCGAGTTCTTTCTTGGTTTCTGCTAGCGGGGCGGGGAAAGCGATGGTACCGCGCTCTATATAAGCGGTGCAGGTACATTGGCAGAAGCACGGAAAAAAGGAGGGAATAATCTAGGAGCTGCTGCTAACCCGATTCAACTCAGATGCGCTAACTAACGGCTACTATCTCTCTCAGCCCTTCTGCAGAAGGAGACGATTTGGAGTTTTAAAACCAGCTCGTCCTATACGTTACGGACGCGGGCGCTGACAACGCGGGCCCCGCGCGGCAGGAAAGAATCCGATCTTTATCCATTTCAGCGCAGCAGCAGCAGGAGTTAAGCCACAGAATAGTGACGCGGGGGTGTCTGTACCGTGTCCTGTGCCGTGCTGTCCCCACCAGCCCCCCCAACGGCTAGCTCTCCGCCCGACGGTGGAGCCCGGCTGACGGGCGGACAGCGACCGCCGCGCGGGGATCGAAAGGCGAGCACGTGCGCCCGTACATGGAAAGCAGCGTGGGAGTTAATGGCCGCAGTAATTAACAGGAGCTGGAGGTGGAGCGAGAGATTTGGCGGAGGCCGAGAGGGACAGGAGAGGACAGTCATCAGCGAGACACAGACAGCGATCCGGCAAAATGAGACTGCCCCGCTCGGGCTCGGCTCGACCTGCCGGATCCCCACGGGACCCGGCGCGTCAGCGACCGGGCGCGCGGAGAAAACGTCGTTCGCAACGGGAAGACCGATGGATTTTGCTCAGGATTTGTTTGCCAGCCACTGATGGTGGCCGAGCCATGATGTACAGTGCATGTACTGGAGGAATGTGCACAGGGCGCGCATCGGCGCGACGGCACGGGCGCCCCACTCGCCCATGCTTCCATTCGCTGTGCGGTTTTGACCTGCCTGCCATCTGGACTGCATCGCCAACGGCCGATAGCCAGGTACGGAGTAGAAGTAGTAGGTGCTGATACCCATGCACCATCGAACGGATCGGTGAGTGAGTGGTTCACGAAAAGGGCAATCGAAAGCGGCGACTCAGCAGCTCTGCCTCGGCTCCCAGGAATGTGGCCGAACGGGAAAGAAGGGTAAGGCCATAGCCAGCCCACAAGTCATACCGGTCGATGCCACCGGGACCGGGCGACGGAATTCCGTAGTCGAGCTCAGATTTCGGGCTGCAATTCAGCCAGTCAGTCCCCATCTGCCTTCCCAGAAAACGGCCACCGCCGTGCAGTGCAGAGCAGGACAGGGCAGCGGTACCAAACTTCGGAGCAGTGGGATTCAGGGCAGGACGAGGTCTCTAGCTCTCCAACCATTAGATACTAGCAGCAATGGTTTATCAAGAGAGATATGGGCAGCGGCGGAGCCTGACGTAAAATGAATAGGGAGCTAATAAATAAACATAAAATGTGTGATTAGATTATGGATGAGTTGATGCCTAAGGTCTGCCAGGACTAAGAAGAGACGAACAATTACAGTCGTTAAGTAGTTGTCGATGGAAGCGCTAGCCTCTATTGCTCGTCTGGCAACAGAGTCGAACTGACAGCGTCGGTGCTACGACGGGAGAAGGAAGCTATTGCCAGCTGGATAGGTTGACGGCTTCTTGCGAAAGGGGTTGTGTTGGTGGGCGTATATAAGGCACCTTGCAATTGCCGGATAGGCACGAATGAACAGAACTCTGAAACCCTCTCTGAACATTTCTATTGCTACTTCGTCTATTCCTCTGTGCTGTTTCCCCAATCCAACTCTATTCTAGTTATCTGATCGATCTCCCAGTTAGTTCGTGACAAGGTCTTATGCTAAGTAAACTGATTATAGATAGCTTTAGAATTTTCTTCAGAGTAGGGATGGCAGCAGCCCAACATCACCTCAAGATGCTCCGCAAGCAGCTCTAGGACGAGGAGCATTTCAGGGCATGCAAGTGGTGCAAGACCATGAGGAAACATATAGAGCTCAAACATATAACCCCAATTTCCATAAGACCTAAATTTGTAAAGGTCCTTGTAACCTAACTCAACTTTTATGATAATTCGATTTTCCCCTTATTTATAAAATCAGTTTTTTTTACATTTTTCAACTTTTAAAATAGTTTTTTTTGCATCCTGAGCGGTTTTAGACAAGACGACGTGCCACACCATGTCATCTATGAGAAAGGTAAATTACACTATATTTTCTTTAATACTTAATAATTTTTTTCTAAAATCTTGTGCAATTAAAAGTTCAAAAATCTAGTCTAATCTTAGAAAAATATTGATTCTTTTAACTCAGAAAATTGTAAAACTAGTTTTAGATCTTGTATTGAAATCATGCTCTATTTTATAGTTCCTAGATCGAAATTATTTGAATGTATTTGTTTTCTAGCAAGATTATCTTATTATCTATTATAATTATACATGAATTTTTTTACAATGGTTGAAGAGGCGATGAGAAGCAATAGATCTATGGTCCTTGGGCCTAGAATACGAGAAAGCGATGAGAGGCGATGGAAAAAATGCGATAGACGTGTATATGGTCGATCGACCTATTTACGTCATGTCGCTTCCCATCGCCTTCGAAATTGAGATAATTAGGACTAAAAATTGAGAAGTGGTAATTCCTTTTTGGTAGTTTTATTTTTAGTGAAGGGTAAAAGGGTAATCTTACTTTGCGATTTGTACTATATTTATGTAAACAATTTTCTTTCGTTATTGATTGTTGAATTTTGCACCGTTGATTTTTTTTAGATTCGTGTGGTCTATTGGATGTATAGCTACCGGGCCTAAAAACAGCGCATCCGAAACCTGCAAACTTAAAATTCATCCACGGGCTAGGGTTGTTTTTCCCAATCCACCACTCCCCATCTCGTCACTACGACGGGGCGCAGTCCTACTCTTATCTCTTCGCTGCTCGTCGGCCAAATGGTGGCGCGTGAGGGGGTGAGCGGAGATCGATCGGGTCGGCCGAGGTCGTGCTGGGGCCATGATGTGGGCGTGGCTCGTCCTCGGTTAGCGGGCTCGCGCCCGGCGACTGCTCCCCGTCGGCAGAGGGCGCGACGTAGGAGGAGGCGCCAATGGTGGCGGGGTGTGGCGGTCGCAGCATTGGGTAGATTAGTCTTAATGTTCCACTCAATATGCCACATGCAGAGTCTATGCGATGAATTCGGCCACACCAGCCTGATTGCTCTCTGCATAGCACAGTCTCCATCAGTGATCACAGAAACCGGATGCTTATGAACCATGGCATTGGATAATGTCCTAAGCATCCACACATAGGACCCAATATCCCCGTGAGTAATAAATCCAAATGCAAAAATAACCGTGTTGCCACGGTGATTCACCCCAACAAAAGGAACAAGGGGTAGGTTGTATCGATTATTTTTATACGTGCTATCAAATACGACGACATTACCAAATGCTGCATAATCAAGCCGACACTGACAATCACACCAGAGCAGTCCCTTCAGCTGCCCTTTCCCATCAGTAGGAATAATTCAGGATCTCTATGTTTGCATTCTGTGAAGTAACCAATGATTGTTTGAGCATCACCATCGGCAATGGCCTCCACCTTATTGCGATGACATAAATTGTACATGTCCCTTATTGTATATCCATCCTTCTCGTACCCACCGTACTGCTTTTCCATAATATCCATTATCTGGTGTTTGCAGATCCTAGAAATCTGCATCTCCAAAATCTCAGCTTTCTGATCATCGCTGATTCTTCTATGTGAACGCAGCAGACAAGCAACGTCTTGTTCCGCCATCGAGTGTTTCTGTTCATCGATGAAATCCTTGATATACCACTGCCCTGTGCTCTCATCTCGTGCAATCATAAGTTTAGCACGACATCCAGGGGTGAAGCCAGACGATAGTAGCGCAGGGGTCAATCCTACCACACGCGGCGGTCTTAGCCTTTGATGAATAATACAAAATAGTATTTTTTTATTAAGTTTGCAGAAATTTATCGGGGTCAGCTTCAGATGACCCAACGCCAAAGGTTAGCTTCGTCCCTAACGACATCCAACATGAGTAATATTTTGCGGCTTTCACTTCTTATTCTGCCTCTTCAACTCCTTCCCTTCACGGAAACCTTCACGACTGCAAACAAACTTTCGAAGGGTCATCTCATTGTGCTCATTATCCCACTCACAGTAGCTTTTCCTCACACAAAATTCTTTCTCCTTAGCGTAGCTGTTGTAAAACTAAAATCCTTCTTCTTCATTACCAAACATCTTTCTAACAATTTCATTGTACTCTAACAAATAACCAATCTCTGACATTTTCTCCTACATCAATCAATAACCTTAAACACATTCAAATTCCACATAACAAACTAAAGAAATCGTAATAAGACATGGTTGTCAGTGATGAAGTTCTAAAATTTCTTAACAATCCATAAGAGGAAACCAGTTCACAACTAAGAGCGGACAAGATGCTTATGCCAAATCCTAGTATTGTATCCTAGCACCTCATAGATTAAAAAAATAGATCAACCAACAATACACTGATCTTGGACACAACCATGTCGATCACCAAGAGTAACAAGCTAGAACTCTCACTTGACTCACACAAGTCTCATGAGGTAGATGGATGCACACTTGAACTCTTGCAACTCATTAATGAGGGCTCTAAGTAATAGATTAGCAAATCTCACTCCTCACTAGGGATATTTCTCTCTCTCACAGTCCCAAGGTCTCTCTCAGCTGATCAAATGAGCAAAGGCAAGAGAGAGAGCAAGTGATGGGGGTATAAATACCCCCCACACAAGAACTGCCCATTGGGCAAGCTGTCTGCGCAATTTAAAGGGGCACCGGATGCACTGTTGATGATAATTAACTACTATATTATACATGTCAATTAAACTATAAAAGGGTATAAAAGCAATCACCGACATAGAATAGGGTTTAAAGTAACAATATTCCACAGTTTTGGTGAATTGTGACTTTCCAGGGATTAAAACATGAAAACAACAGTTGGAATCAAAATACAACTACAACCGATCGGGATCTAACGTATCCGACACGGAAACCAATGTGGGAAGACTCTAGAAGACGCGAGAAGACACCAGGAGGTGACGGAGGCCGAAGCGCCGCTAGGTGGGACCGACCGGCCCCACCCCTAGGCCGGCCGGCCTAGCCACGGGCCCGACGTGTCCCATCTTCGTACGACTGCTCCCAACCGACATTAAGATGCAATCTACACCGTTATTCAAGGTCGGTTTGATCCAAAGGTTGCGATTCATCCCGCCAAAAGAAATAAGGTGCAACGCATTAGTATCACATCGAATATTCAGGAGGCTCTCCACCTTTCTCGGGCTATAGATAAAGGGGTAGACCCCCCTTGAGGCATCCCAATATCTCATATTGAATCAATCTCAATCCGTTCTAGTTAGGTCAAGAGGTGTCCCTTGAAAGGAAAACCTAGTAGCTCCACCACATTAAGCATAGCTAGATTAGAATAAATTAGAGACAACAAACATAGCTTGAATTTCGGATTAGTCATGAGGAGACTTGGTAAATCCTTGCAATCCTCTTTTGTAATACAATATTATTCATCTAGTTCTTCATTGTTCATCTCTATTATTCTAGTTCTTCTTCTAGTTCTTATTCTAATTCTTATTCTAATTCTAGTTCTAGTTGAATCTTATTGTCTAGATATGACTTCATACATAGTTGTTTATACGTTCCTAGTTATAATGTTTATCATCTACTTTGATTATATATATAGCATAGATCGATTATATGAATGTCATTACTCATATCCATATAGTGCTCATTCATTAGATCAATGAGTGGGTGATAATCATAGTGTAAGCGTGGTGCTTAGACATTGTTTATCTGCGAATGTCCCCTATTTTCCGAGTCATGTGGTATCGTGATTGTGATATTCCTGTTGAGTCCTCTGTAGTCCACTCCTCGAATTTAGGACTGTGCATGACTGCTAAAGTCTCGTGTCACGGTTGTGCTCTATTCTTAGCCGGGCTTAGGGATAGCCGCTTGAGTATACACATAAATATACTTTATCTATGATTGCTAGATTTAATTGCACTAACTAGAGTAGGTTATAACTTATAATTAGAATAATATAGAGATAGTCTTAAATATTCTATTCTTATCAATGCTAGTGCTACGCGTCTAGTGCTTCTCTACACTCTCGGTTTCTCTCTGAGTTGACACCAGCTCACCCCTGAGTCCGGTGAGCTACCACCGGACGCGTCTGGTGGCTCAAGGAGCTCTTTGGAACCTCTCTGCATGGGCACCAGACTCACATCATAGGACTCACCTCTCTCGAGGGCATTGAGTCCGGTGCCAGGGTTCGGTGCTACTAGGAACGCTCTGTGAGCAACGGACGCGTCCGGTGCCTTACTAAGGTGAGTCCGGTGTCTAACCCTCGGTACCAGACTACATCGTACGCGTCCGGTGCTACTTAAACACCTTTATCAACTCCAAAACGAATTCCGTCAAATATGGAAGTTGTTCTAGGCTACCTTAGGGTCAACATAGGCTCACTTAGAGCTATGTATGTCAAGTGTGCACCACACCTACAACATGAAACTCACCTAAGTCAAGCTACTCATTCTAACCCCCCTTTATAGTACGGGGCTAGATGCTTTCAGGGTCGGGCCATTGGGGGAGGGGTCGACGGGGCCGCTGCGCGACAGGCGAGGGCGGCAGCGGCGAGAGGGAGGGAGAGAGCGAGCGACGGTGGGCGAGGGCAGGACGGTGGCAGCGGCATGATGTGGCGCGATGGCGAGGCAACGACGGGGCAGTGCCGCCGGCGCGAATCGCTTTGCGAGGGCGGCGGCGGCAGCTGTGACGCGGGCAAGAGAGACGAGCGGGGCGGCGACTGTGCAAGGTTTGTCGGGGGTGGTGGGGTTGGGGAGGGAGAGAGTGTGCAATGACCATAATACCCTTCATTTGATTAACTTAACAAAAATGACTGTTTTGTGGATGCGATAGAAGACGATAGAAAGCGAGGCTCTACACTACTACCCTCACTAGTAGATACTCTTGTTACCTATTATACTTTGCTTTTTTTTTCAAAATTTTGTTTTTGTACTGTTAGCATTTGTGGAGTGATACATGTGTGTCATGTCAACCACACTTCGAGAATAACTTTCCATGGTTTCTACACAAACATGGTCATAGATACTTGACACGGCTACATCAACCTGCATTACGTGGCAGGGACAGCTAGCCTTGGCATTCATTTCAAGCCGGGGAATAAGAAGGCAGCTGCACGCTACAGTGACGACCTTGCCGGTGATGTCAATGATCGCAAGAGCACCGGTGGAGTCATTTACTTCCTCAAAGACGGGCCAATCTCCTGGCAATCCAGTTCAGAAAGCATAAGGTCGTGGTCCTCTCGTCGTGTGAAGTGGAGTACATCGCGGCGGCGACCGCGGCATGTCAGGTGTGTGGCTTGCGCGCGGACATGATCGATGTCGGTGGACAACAAGTCCGCTATCTCTCCGATTTACAGAATCTAGTGCATTATGATCGGACGAAGCACAAAGACGTCAAATTTCATTATGTTCTAGAGTGTGTGCAGATCGAGGCCTGATCGATGGTCAGTTCATCGGAACGGCGAATCAGCTAGGTGACATTCTCACCAAAGCCCTCGGACAGTCGGACGCCTCAAGCATGGAGAACTTCGCAGCAAGATCAGCCCCATCAAGCTTCTCTCTACCGGCGACAGGACTTAGGGCGTGATTTGTTGGTTGTTAAGTCTGTTGCCGGACATGTACAGTGTAGATAGCTGTTTTCGTTTCCTATTCTTAGACTTTTAGTAGCGCTCTTTCAGGGCAACCGCGCTCGCCGCCGTAGCGCGGTACGCTTGATCGCGGCACGTCCTAGCGCTGTAGGATGGCACTTCGTGAGCACGAGCGTGCCGCGTTTACCTCAGCCACCATGGCCATGTATTGCTCTTTATATTTCGCAAAGTAACAATGAAAACATCGTCAGTTTACAGTACCAAAAACATCAAGTGTTCATCGTTCACTTTCCGGTTCACGCGTGAGAGGGAGAGAGAGAGAGGAAGAGAGCTCGCCGGCTATCTTCCGACAAGCACAAGTGGCAATAATGCAAACATTTTGCAATTTCTAACTGTTAGCGTATAGTTTTTTGGAAAAAAGTAAAAAACAGTCTGAATAATGTGATTCATGTGTAAAGTCTATGCGATTCAACACAAGAATGATATCAACGACTTTCAGTTTTTTTTAGACATGTGCAGGAGTTCTCTCAAATGATTGAACTAGATCAAAAGTGCGCAGCCAGACACCAGGACGGTGCCCGGGTGGAGAACTGCAACAACAAAAAAACCAACATCAAGTCTAAGGCCCTCCTAAACCCAACTTCCTCTCTTTTAAATCCTATTCCAACTCTTGATATGTCAAAACAGATTTTGAAAACAGCCATCAGAATTAGCATTTCCTACAATAACTAGTATAATGCCCGTGCTAACGCAACAGTTTGATCTAGAGAAATGTTTTAAAAAACAACCAATTCATACAAAAATATTTGAGCTTATACATAATAGATGAATCATTTTTGCATTTAAGAAGACAAAGTTACATTCTCCCTAACTCCTTAATCATATATTGGATTTCTTCAAAGAAGTTCTCAATACATTCGTTTGCAAGACTCGCCAAAATGTCAGCCAAAAATTTCATCTTCAGTAGTCTTGATAGTTGTGCATAGCGGAAAACAAAGAATGCATATCATTTAAAGAAGGACAAGGTCCATGAACAAAACAAAGAATGCATATCATTTATTTTGGAGTTGAGGAAGAAGATCATGCACCTGGTTGATCTGGTGCGTTCGAAAGTGCATTAGATTTAGCCTTTCGCTGAACACGGTACTCATGCTGCCTCTTATTCCTATCCTCCTTTTCCTTGATGGTTTCTTGAGCCCTTATCCTGGCACGGTACTCACGTTGCTTCCTATTTCTTTCCTCTCTCTTTCGTTGTTCTTCACTATAAGTTGTTGATATGTTTATGTATTATTTTTTTGATAATTTTTTTAAATTAGATGAACTGGTAAAATGAGAATCTATAAATAAAAAACGATTTGAAGTGGGAATATGTGTGTATGCATTTACCTAGAGTATGTATGTTTGTTACATCGCTCAGTACAGTAAGTCTCTCTCGTGGCGTCTCTATTTTTTGTCCTTGTGAGCTGGTAAATATAGAAAAATTTCAGAACTTTGAGTTAAGCATCAAATTACCAATCCTTAAGATCTTTACTGATCCAGACTTGATTATTTATGAAGAACAATAGGCAGATTTAAATTTGAGAATGTGAATGAGGATTTACCAATTCTATTGTAGCCCCAGCAGTATCGGTGACAGCAGCCGGCAATCCGTGCAATCAGGCGGGCGGGTCGAAAAGCTAAAACATTTGAAGTCAAAAGACTGGATCACTTGTAGGTATGATCACGAATTCTGTTTTAGAGTCTATGAAATGCACGGGACATCCTAGACCCTGAAGGCCCACCATGTGCAGCTACTTAGATCACGAATGCGAAAGTGCTGCAGATTGACATTACATTGCAACTAATCATGTTATGATGAAAGATAAGGGCAAGGTTTTGCTGGGGGCAGAGATACTCTCAAATTCATATCTTTGCAAGTGCAAATATCCAGAACGAACAGAGAGCAGTAAAGTGGAGCACTGGGTAGAGAAAATTACCCCATCTTATGCAAGGATGACGAACTGATCCTTCTCCGTCAGCGACAAGTGGAAGAAATCTGGAACCGAAATGGCACCGTAATCCTTGAGGCAGAAGTCACCAAACGCCCGGGCTATTGCCAGGCCTGGCGCGTCATCGAACGGCAACCAGACCCGCGGCACCTCCGATTCATCCTGCAGAGCAAACACCCTGCCCCTGCACTTCTTAATCCGTTCTGCCTCGCCTGAAATGACAGAAGGTCGCATTAACACTCAAATTCCGAACACGGCACCACATCCATAAATCTGAAATAATGGAGGAGGGAGAATATGGAGGCCTACTGGGAACATCCGGTTTGAGGTCAACAGTCAGTTGCACGGCTACCATGCCGCCGCAGCCGCCGTTCCTTGAGCCTAGCACGGCGCGTGAGTCACCAATGTTGGCCATGTAGAGATCCGAGCCCTGCGTGCAGAAACCGCTCGTCAGTGGACTGTGTACAGCTGAACACATACATCCAAACAGAATTGATTTGACACATATGACTGGTGTCAAGTCCGGTGGCACGTACGAGCTTGAGGACGGTGACGGCGGTGCTGCCACTGCAGAAGCAATCTAGGATGGCGTGGGAGCGAAGATCCTTGTCCAAGGCCTTGTAGGCGCTCGCAAAGGCTCCACGCGGCCGCGGGTATGTCCAAGCCAGCCTTGGACGCGCGCACCGCGGACATGAGCTTAAGCGGCAGCGCGTCGCGGACCCTGCGCGCCACCAGGTGGGCATGCGGGCCGTGCCCGTCGAACACGCCACACAACACGACGTCCTCCTTGAAAGTCTAAGTTTGGTTTTGGTTAATTGATGACATCTATAGACTAACTCTATTGTTAAGTGAATGATCAAGGCAGGGTGAACCAAATTGACAAGTGGAGCTAGATGAAGGATCGTGATAGATCAAGTGCTCTATGACTAAGGAAAAGAAAAAAGAGAAAAACAAAAATGGGCTCAAGACAAAGGTATATCATAGAGCCATTTTTGGTTTAGTGATCAAGACACTATAGAGAGTGTGATCACATTTAAGATAGATAGTCGTACTATCAAGAAGGAAAAACTCGTTTCGATTACAGTTATCATGTGCCACTAGGTTTGCATTGCATATCTATTTAAAACAAACCTAAGTGACACAAACATGAATTAAATCCAAGAAAATATGTTGAAAAAGCTAACACAGGTGAAAAAGTGTATGAATCACAAGGTGTTAGCACATGGAAGCTTGGAGAAGAAGAGGCGGTTCGGTTTGGAACTCAGAGGAGCTCCGGACGCAGGTCCGGATGCAAGTGAGATGCAGTCCGGACGAATGAACATGCGTCCGGTGTCATACCCTAGCCTCGGCTGGCAGCACACAGGACCTCCGGACGCTGTTGTGCGTCCGGACACAGGACTCCGGTCAGGAGTCCGGAGCCATGGAGCTCTCTGTTCTTCTCTGGTGGAATTATCCGGACGCTAATCATAGTCTGAACCGTGGACTCCGGACTTGCGTCCGGGCATTTGGAGCTCTCTGGACACTCTCTGGTGAGGTCCGGACGCAAGTGAAAAGAGAATCCGGACGCCACTGTTCCCTGCGTCCGGAGGCGACACGTCGACACCAGAAAGGGCGCCAACGGATGGATTCAAAGTGGAGTAGGGTCCGGACGCATGCGTTTTAGTCCGAACCCCTCATGCAACTTGCGTTCGGAGTCATGCAGGAAAGCAGGATCAAGGGGCAAAACGGCTAGCTTTTGATGGAGGGCTATATAAGTGTTTTTGGCCGGCTCAAGCAGTAACTCTTGCACCTCTCATTCATTCTCACTCTTTGTGCTTGCTTGAGAAGGCCCCAAACTTATCTCTCTTTGCTTGTGTTGCTAATTCTTGAGAGTTTGAGTGAACCAAGTGCTTGTTCATTGCATTGCATCTTAGTGGCACTTGGTCATCGTCATCGCTGTGGGATTTCTTGTTATTCTTGGTGTTTGCCAACACCTAGACGGCTTGGCGATTGTGGAGAAGCTTCGGCGCGTGTTGGTGATTGTTCGCGGCCGACTTCATCGACTTGTGAGAGGGCGTGTACCCACCTCGGCGGAGCGCCAAAGGGTAACTCTAGTGGATTGCTCGTGTCATTGAGTTACTCTCATTTGGGTGGATTCTTGTGGCGTCCGGGTAGTGGTTTAGGCTTGTGATCGCCTATTAGCCACCGAATCACCACTTGAGTAGTCGACACAACAGAGACTAGCTTGGTGGCAACTAAGTGAACCTCGGGAGAAAAATTCTTATGTTCATCTTGTCTCCCGGCTACTCATTGATTTTCATTGTGATTGATTCTTCATATTGACATCCTTTGATCACAAGGCATCGGTATAACAATCACCCTTATCCTTGCATTTACTTTCTTTCATATCTTGCTTAGTTAGCTCTCTAGTTAGCTTGTTAGCTTAGCTTGTTAGTTGTTCTTGCTAGCTCAAGTTAAGTGTCTTAGGTTCTTGCTATTGTTTGTTAGGCACTTAGCTAACTAGAATTACATTGGATAGGTGGCTTTGCACCCCAAATAGAGCTAGAGCAAAAAGCTTCGCTTAAGTGTTATTTAACCTTTTGCTCTAGTGATTTGTAGAATTTTTATTAGGCTATTCACCCCATCTCTAACCATCTAGGACCTTTCACTCCTCCCCGCCGAACCCCTGCCAAGGCGACAGACACTCCACCACCATTACCACCACCATCCTCTGTGGAACAAATTTACGGAGAGAGAGAGGGAGATGGGCGAGAGATTCGGTGGCTTACATCCCAGACGAGCATGACGTCCTGATTGATCCCCTTCCGCCCCTGCTGCGTGAACACGGCGGTGGTGCGGCTACGGCCGTCGTTGGAGAAGATCCGATCGGGGACCGAATCGAGCTGCTCCTCTCGTGGCGCCTTCCACCTCCTCCCGTCCTCCCCTGCAGCACCTGCCGACGTGACCGTCGTCGTGCCCCCCGCTCGCCACGCAGTTCCCCATCGATCACGCCTCCGATCTCCCCTCCTCCTGCTGCAATGCCGCGCTGGCCCGACAAGCAAGTGCCGGACAGAAACACCCGCACGGAGACCAAAGATGTCGCCGCCGCCGCGTAGGAGGGAGGAGGATCCCCTCTCGGGTGGTCAGGTCAGGTGTGGAGTGGAGAGAAGAGGAACCGCAGATCAGTAGCACTGCGGCGATCATAGCCTCGTGTGCGTGAACGGCGGCGGCAACTCGCGCGCGTGATCGGCGGCAACTCGTGTGCGTGTGCGTGCGTGAATGTCGGTTGCCTGTTACGTGGGATGAGTAGAGTAGATGAGGAACCACGATGACACAAACGATCTGCACGTTCGAGTTGAGTGAGTAAGGAGAGAAGTTTGGGAATAAATCTGGACCGTAGATTTTTTGGATGACGTTTTTTTGGGTACATTTTTTTGGGTGGATGGAGGGGGACTTCTCAGTGGAGGACGTTTTTTTGTGGACCAAGGAAAGAAAAAGATGGTGCATTAGTAGGGTAGATATGCAACCAACCTAACAATTGAATGCACTACAAGTATTTGAGATTAGAACAGGTTCAATAAGTTTGGCTTTAAGCCAAACCATATCATCACGAGACAAGCTGAAAAGATAAGTTGTACAATAGTTACAAGTAGTACGATAGTTAGGCTTCTCATGTAACCTGAAATTTTATTTTTTATTAAATGGGCTCATATACTGTAAGGAAAGGAGCCAATAGCAACTATAAGAGGGGTGGTGGGGACTTGTATCAGTAAGCAGAATGTAGTCATGAACTAAATCGTAGAGCACACATCTTATATTGGAATGGGGTTGAAAAACCTACATGGAGATGATGAGGAGACGAGAAAGCATTTGGGAGGTGGGACTGATCGAAACATGGGCCGTTGATGGGCAGAATGATGACTCGCTAGAAAACCAGGCGCGCCGGTCTTTGAGCCCACCAGCTGTCAATAGTGCACGTACATGTAGATGTAGCCCATCCTTCTCTGGGGTTGTCTGCGGCGGATCATTTTTTTAAGCTTCCGGACCAGTGGTTGAAGGAATCATTTGTTATATCTGTTTAGCTAAATTACTTTATCTTTATCTTCATCACTGGTCTGATCTCTAGTTTTGCGCAAGGTCTAGCACTTGTCTACAACGATGATATCATATGATACCAACCAAGTTCGTAGTTGCATAGGTGAGGAACACACGTAGGGAGCTGTAACGATAAAAGTTCACTTCTCCTATATATACTTCATTTTAGGTGTTTCTAAATTTTAAGATGATTCCAGATAATACTTTTGTATACTAACTAGTACAAGTAAATTATTATTTTTATGATTTGTTATTTATTATTTGTATACTATAGAAATAATTGTAAATTTTTTATTGTCTTGCCCTGGTGCAAGCGATAGAGCTTTACTAAATGTGCGGGAAAGGCTGCGGGCCCCAGCCTCTGCACATTTGTGCGAAAAAGGCTGCGGGCTATTTCCCTTCCCCAGACCCCGCAGTGCGGGAGCCTACGACACTGGGTGCCCTTTTTTTTGTGCCAGCGCAAATCATATTTTGTCTGGCTTGCAATTTTCTCTAACGGTTTTTTTATTTTCGGTATCCAAAATTACAGATTGTGCCTAAAAAACTTTAAATGAACTAAAGCTATAATTTTAGCATAAATTATATGCAATGTCCGTCAATTTAGCAAGTTCCATAAAAATTAACTTATCATGATTCCAGTTCTTTCAGTACAGATAGTAATTGCACATTGTGTAGGAAGTCATTTGATCAAAGCTACTGATTAACCTCCTAAGTAATGTATACAAGTAGTTCTTAAACTAATTAAGACTATGTCCGGTTTAAATCTTGGAGCTCACTGTGCAAAATATAAACACGAAAGATTGTTGCTTGTTATCTCTCCTTGCTTGCTGAGATATCAGAATGCGTGGAGTTCCTTTCGAATAATATACCGTGGCTTAATTCTCTAAATGCTTGGCATAAGCAGTCGTGAAATTGATATACATATATTTATCGGTAGCTGATGTAGAAACGAGGAAGTGGCTTATGTTTATCAAGCTTTATTAACACAACTCCATTACATACTATGAAAGTGATAGACAGATCTTCCGATCTGCATAGCTAGTCTGATGTAAGGTATCAATTTATATGAACAATCATGCTGTGATTAGAGCAAGTCCAGTGTATCTACCAAACCGATCCATACGAATGGTTGGACCGAAGCACCTATATACTTATTATATCTTCCACGAACTCTCTTTTTTTTATATTTTATTTGGAATAAGGATTTTATATCATAGACTTCACTCCAAGTACAACAAATGGCATAATGGTTATTTAAAGCATATAACATGTCAACTAAAATTTATTATATACCTCAAAGTCAGACCTAAGATGGGATAGCGGTGTGTGACATCTAGTCAGTTTTGGAATTTAGCCCATATTGGTCCATGTGTGGGGGATTTAGTTACATCTTAATTCTTAAAGGTGGATTATAGACCAACATATAAACCTTGAAGTATCCACGCCACCGTCCTGGATTTCATCATCCCTAGGTTAATCTTTTCACGCGAAGCAAGGACAAAAGCGTAAATACATCGATGGTAGGTGTGGAGTAGATATATACAAGCGTCATATATAGCATTTGGCTTAAAATATTTAGAAATTACTCACAAAAAAATAATTTTAGAAATTAATTTATAATAATTTATCTGTTTATTTGGGAACGGATGGATTATAGTGCCATGACATGGCTGCAAACAACACTTGCCGCGCGTGAGATTAATGGGGTTTCTAATTTACTTTGCTATAATTTTGGCCATAGACATTGGTGTAATGGTGTTCTAATTTTTTTTTGCATTATGAACTACATATAAAAATGATAACCAAAACTTGTAGATATGTCTTTAATTTGGTTGGATAAGTTCGAAACTCAACCAAGTAGACATAATATGGCCGAATTGGAAGCAGGCGAATACGCCGTGACGACGGCCGTGTATGTCGGCGTTCCAGCAGCCGAGCGACGCCGACGAGAGCGAGACCAACTAGAAGGCGAGAAAAGAGAAACGGGCAGCTACCCTACCCACCCTCTCCTATCCTGTGTGAGCCGTGACTCTTTGCCTTGGCGTCGACAGGCCGCCGCTCGTGAATCGCGACCAGAAAGGCACAAGCGTCCCAGACTCCCTGACCCGTTTAAATTCCGAACGCGAACAGCGGCAGGCTCCCACTTGCATGGATTGTTTCTGTCTGCCTTTCTAGTGGGGCCGTGGGGGGGGGGGCAGTGCAACTAGGCGGCTGACTGCCAGGGTTTATGGCGGGTGGGACCGGCACCGGCCCGGCGGGCAGCGAGCCGTGCCGTCCGTGAGCGAGAGGTCCCCCCTCCTCTCCTACTATGTTCCGTCCTAGTATCTCCAAGGCTAGCTCCAAGGAAGATCAAGAGCAGCCGAGCCGTGGCCGGGGAAACAGCGCTCGTCCTCGTCCTCGTGATCAGCAGTGACGTTTTGGCGCAGCTGGGCGTGCCCGGCCACTGGTTCCCGCCCGTGGAAAGGGACGCGCGGGCGCGGGCTGCCTGTAACACCCCGGGTGTTAATAACTTAATTAAAATTTGATCATATCATCATATACATTAAGCATCTTTCATTTGTTTGAAAACCTGGTTATGCATTGAACTAAAATGAATTTACTCGCTTGTGTTTGATCAATGTTGTGAATGCAGGTCATCTTTTCAAATTCTCAAATTCTCAAATTTAAAAATTGGAATCCAAACCCTAATTTTCAGAGGGGATGGATTAAACCCTAAACATGATTTTCAAGATCTATAAAGAATTTGCTTATGGTAGTTTAAACAAAGTTGTAGAGCTCTGTTTGTTGTTCTTTTGTTGTGTGAATAGTTTTTCAAGTGTTGTTTTTGTTTTCAAAAGTTTTTGGCAAGGGGGCAAATCCTTTTGAAAGGTTCTCAAATTTCAAAAATGCATTTTCATTTCTAGGCCGATTTTGAAAATGTGAGTTTTGACAAAGTTGTAGATCATGAAATTTTGAGCAACTTTCGTATTCAAAGTTTTTCATAAAAACCCCTGGAAGCTTGAGCATTTTGTAAAATAGCCACAGGGTCAGTTCAGTCTTTTCATCAAGCAGTTGCATGGCGGGGTTGAGCTCGACGCCGACACCTGGGCGGACACCTGTCGACGCCACCGTGCGACTCCTGTCCTTGACTCACGTCTTGTCGTGTGCGTGACGACATCGCGGAACCGTTGCCGTCTTCAAAACGGGACACCGTCCACTCTGTCTCCCTTTCCACGCCACGTCATCGCTCTGCTCTGCTCCGCCGAGCGCTCCACCATCATCGACGAACTCGTCCGAGCTCGTTAGACACTTCCAATCACTCAATCCATTGTCATTGTCTTCGCCTTGACCTCGCGCATCCTCGGGTCGAGTTGGTTGAAGTCGTCGAGCCTGCATTCATCCAGCGTGGTTCTGTCTTCCTCAGCTCCGACGAGAGCGCCGTCGCTCTGGTCAGTCCTCGACCGGGCTACACAGGAGCCACATTGTCTTTTTATCTTGTGTTTCTTGCTCCTTGTTCATCTCTGATTCTTGTCGGTTTCTCCGTTTTGCAAATGGTGGACCATAGCTCCGGGAACATCTTCGTTGCCGCTCGGTTCTTCGTCTCCGCCGGCACATTCTCCGTCGACAGCCGTCTCTGCTTCGTCTCCGGCCACGCTTGCAAGCGCTTCGTGACCAGGGTGAGCTCCTCGACCTCTCCGCACCACTCGATTGTCCTTGAATCGAGCCTTCGAGTTCTGTCCTCGAGCGCCGCCCCGGTTCATGGCTGACGCGACGGTGTGTTTGTCGTCTAGTCGTTGTAGTTGATCTTTTTTTCTTATTCAAGTCTTGCGCTAGCTTCGTCTAGCCGTCCTGAGTCTGTTTCGAGGGGTGGTTGCCCTCGAGCGAGTGCGTGTTTTCTCCAGCGCACGTCGCGCAGATCCCCGCCGACCGCCAGTGCCGTCGACGAGGGTGTTGCGTTTAGCTCTGAGTTCGTTTTGCGTGCGCTTCGCGTTGTTTGGGGGCCGCTTAGCATGCTAGGGTTGTTGGCTGAGCTGATCGAGGCCTGTGTTCGTCGGCAAATGTGCGGTCGAGCTCAGGTCGCCGCCATTGCCGTCGACGAGGTCACCTGGGTAGGTTGTAGTCTCGTTCCCGTTGGACCTTTTGCTCGTGGTTGTTCCCTGAGTCATTCTCAAGGCCTAACTTCTCCGATCGAGGCCTAGCTTCTCCGATCGAGGCCTGTGCTCGACGGCGCGCGATCGGTCGAGCTCCGGCCGACCCCCATGGCCGTCGATGAGGTGTCTCTGAGGGTTTGTTTGGGTCGTGGCGCACCTCGTTGGGTTCGGCTTGGAGAGCCGAAACAGGTTCGAGGGGTAGCGGTTCGGTTTGGTCACCGACGGCGACTCGCCGCCGTGTTTTGTGGTCATCGGCGCCGCTGCGAGCGTCTGTGCCACTGACGGGCGGGACCCAGCCGTCAGTGGATTTTATGAAGGGTTTTTCCCTTTTTCCTGTTTTGCTCAGTAATAGCTTTTGTTATTTTTGTATGTTTAAATCTGTGCATAGTTAAATTCTGCAAAAAAAAATTTGTGTATGCTCTC
The DNA here is from genome assembly GCA_022036555.1 of Microstegium vimineum. Classification (NCBI taxonomy): domain Eukaryota; kingdom Viridiplantae; phylum Streptophyta; class Magnoliopsida; order Poales; family Poaceae; genus Microstegium; species Microstegium vimineum. Next base: position 6,782,683 of record CM039139.1, on the reverse strand, counting down.
TGTGATGTGTAGTTTTTAAGAAAAATATAACATATCCATGTTCAGTATGTTTTTAATCCTGGCAAAATGCTCAAATTAATTGAAAAATGAATTTTCCATAATTTTGCATGCTCTGTATGTTGTTCCAAAAATTCTGAGAATTTTTGTGTTAAGCTTTGTACTCTGTTACCTTGCTGTACAAAAAGTTTGGGAGTTTTTGGATGAGCTTTTATACATGGCTAGTTGTTTAATTAGTTATAAAATGTTTAGAAACCCTAATGATTTTAGGTTTTGAGTGATTTTGGATTATTTGATACAAATGGTCATTGTCCAGTGACAAACACAAGTTGGACATGCTTGATGTAATGTTGTTTGCTCAGTTCTTTTGGATGTAATTATTAACTTAGATAATCAAGATAAATAGGGTTTAATAAATTTGCTTTATAACCTAGTGTAGCTTTCCTACATGAAGGAAAGTGGTACTCAAGGTGTAATCTGTTTTAATCTTCTCTTAAGAACATGTTTGTTTGTGTTGAGCATCATGTTTACTATTCAAGCATTATCTAAAACATGTCATTATATCGTGTAGATTGTTCGTTGGTTGGGTTGGATATCTCCAGTGAAGAGGTTTTCTCTCTTGAATCTGAGCCCGAGTTCGTTTATCCCTCCAACCAAGGCAAGCCCCGGTGCATTCAAACACTTCCTTGTATTTAAAATGATTGCTTTAAATACACTTATGTTTATACTATTGCATTACGGTACTTTATTAAATTCCTACTTGATGCATAGCTTTGTCCTTGTACTATTTGTACCTTTAACCTTGACACTTGTTTAAAGATGCAAAGTTTTACAAAAATGCTTAGTATGCTTAGAACTTTTTATAGTAGGTGATTTCCGGTCACCTACGCATAGCGTATTGCTTCGACAAATGGTTATGTTTTCTGAGAAAGGGATGTTGTTGTTGTTGTTGTTGGAAGTAAAAATCGAGACCGGGCGAACACGGTGTTGGGGAGCCATCAGCGGTGTCTGGTGAGCGGGTTCTTTCCGCCTGTGTCATTAGGAACCGTTCATTGATGCATGACTAGGGTTGTGACTTTGGAGTACTTATCACATACTCCGGGAAGCTGGACTCTGGCTATTCTCGTCTGAAGAACGGTTAATCCGCACTAGGAGTGGAGAGATGGCGAGAGTAGTGTGTACCCTCCAAGTTAGCGAACTGGATGGAGGTGTATTGTGCTCTCGGGTGGCGGAACCCCGGTTTTGGCGAGAGGATCCAGGGAAAGGTAGTCATATACGTGCTTTAAGCGGTTGTATATGTCGTGTGATAGGGAAGTCCCCAGCTGGGATAAACCGGTTCGAATCGTCGTGTTCCTCGGAAATGGAAACATGACCCTGTCTTCTTCTTCGTAGTAATACACTTAAACTGGATACTTGTTGGATCCCCTCAGGGATGTTTATTACCTTGTTATCGATCATACATCTAGATCGCTACTTGAGTAATCTTATGGATAACATAAATGAATTTCAATTCTTTTTTATAAATGCTCATTTATGCAAAATACTTGATTCTTGCAAACCACACCTTGAATCCTATGACTTGCATACTGTTTTGTCCACCAAATACTTTTCTTTGTCGGATAAGTCTTGTTGAGTACTCCCGTACTCAGGGTTTGTTAACCTCTGTTGCAGATGAGGATCACAACCCGGTTTGTGTGGTTTCTTGCTGCATGACCGTGGTCAGTGTAGATGAAGATGAAGAATAAATTGTCCTTGCTTGACTCTTAGGCAAGAGTACCTCGGTTGTTTGTTCATACTCTATCAGCAGCTTGATGTATTATTAACGTATGACACTTAAGTTATGTTTCAAAACTTATGGTTTGTATTATGACTTTAAATTTCCGCTACTTTGATGTAATATAAAAATGTCGTATTACTTCTGTAATGATTGTAATGAGATGATCCTATTCAAAAAAAGGTGGATGACCCGCCGTAAAGTGGCGACACCTGACGGACTAATTAAGATTTGGATCATCTGTTGGGATTAAGTTGGTTAATCCTGACAAGTGGGCCCTATCTTAAAAGGTTCTGTCACACTCCCCCCACTTGCGCGCGTTCCCCTCCCCAACTGGCTTTGCTCCCAAGTGGCCTCTCCAACTTGCAGCGCAGCAGCCGGCCCCTGTTGATTCAGAATCACGACAGCGCCCTGCTGCTGATTTATGCTACAGGAGTACTGTATGTACATTGCTACCATACCAACCACGACAGGCTGCACTGCCTCAATCTTCTTCTTCTTTTTCCCCCTGTCCCTTTTATTTATTACTTTCGTCGTCATTTACCTAAACATGCATACATACGTTCGTTCGGTTGAAAATTAAGCCCGCGCGTGGCCGATGCGCGCGGCCGTGGAAGAATCGCCTCCTAACGGCTGTCGCTGAGAGGAGCACGTAGTCTAAAATATAGCTTAGCTATAGTGCATCTCCTGCAGCCCTGTGTTGTCGTTGTCCACCCGTTGCTCTAGGATTTCGTAAAGTATATATCCAGCCGATCTGACCATAGAAATAAAAGCGCAGTGATGAATTGATGTTTTTCCCCAACTTCCGCAACGTGGTGAATTATTGATGATGTTCTTGCGCTCCCATTGGTCAATTATTTGACTGAGCTCGTGTATTCACGAGGTGTGTAGCTCTCTCTCCAGCCACACGAGCGGGCGCGAGACGGCGAGGGAGAGAGAGATCACGTAGTATTCATGTGCGTGCGTGGAAGACGAACGCGCGCTGATCGAACACGCTAGCTCGATCGACCGCGGACGACGAAGAGAGGGACCCGTGCTGTATTCCGGCCCGTTGCCATACAAAGTTGCATCACACACTCACACACACTAGCTTTGCTATTGCTAGCTACTCGTACGTACGAAAGTGTGACCTTGCAAACAAAACGTTGTCCTGTACGGTGCACGCACAATCATGGCTGGAAAGAGGCCGCATTTGTTAACCAGCTTTGTCGCTAACAGGAAGCCGGTAGAACCTCCTTTTGTGTCTGCCATGGTCCATGCAGGGTTTTCTTTTTTCTTTTAATATATAATATATACCCCCTTGGTTGGAGTTGGACCCATAATTGTAACGGTAGATGAAAACAAGGTTTTGTTTTGATGTTGTCAGATTCATATCAATTCATATGTATTGAAATAAATTAGAATGAAATTTAAAGTTCATCTCTAATTTAACCCTATACATATGGATTGAGATGGATCTAACAACATCCGAGTAAGGTGTAAAAAAATAATATAACTAGTGTTTTGTGCTTCAAATACACTTTTACTAAATATCCAAGAGACAACTAAACACTGAAATAGTTTTTTTTTTGCCTTTGTATATAGTATATGATACAAGTAGAGCTTTAGTGGTCCTTTCATCTGAAGAAAAAGGGTAGGGTACAAGTTGACGACCGTGCCAACTTGATCTCCGTATTTTATTGTACCATTACTTAGTAGCTGGTGAGAGAGATTAACAATCATAAAGGGACACGGGATCACGACGATGGAAAGCAAAACACCATTGGGCAAGAGGGGTGATATAAAAATGGGCATCCATAGGGCAAGCACGGTGTGGGGTATATATAAACTCATCTCAACCAACTTGGCTTACTTGCCTCCCCTATTCTATATGCTCCACTTTCATTACGTACATTGCAACACTAGTTGTTGAGAAAATCTTTTGGTGTAATCGTACATATTTGAACAGTTCAGCACCTTCTCCCTCTTTATTTAGTTATTAATTAATCACCTCCCTCTTGGATAAAGATGAATTTGCAGTGTTGCTTGCCCACTTGCTCTTTACATGCATTTTTTAAATACTACAGTGATACATATATACCATACACTGAACCCAAGCAACTTCTACAGCACAGTTAGTTTTAAAATTACGTTTCTCAGACCTATTCGTGCATTATTGTACAATGGTTGTACATTTTTTTTTATGTTAGATTAGAGGCACTCGCTTCATCTCAAAATGTAGGCCATTATATTTTAAGTTTTCTGCTAAGTCCAAATTATCTAATTTTAACCAAATTTACAAAAAAAAACCCATTAATATCCCAACATTGTCCAAAATAAATTTAGTTAAATCCACCATGTAATTAAGGAGTCTTATACTACAATTGCAGCATGTAGATTCTATGTTTGTATGATTTTTATGTCTACGAACTTATCTAAAGTCTTCTGATTTGATTTAGAATTTACGATTTTGATAACCTTGCTTCTACCGTGGCCTGACCGCCCATTTTACTGGGATTTATTGTTCGCACAATTAACAGAACACAAGATGAGGCTTCAAAGCACGTCCCATGCATATGCATGGAAATAAATGATATATATAGCACTCATAAACACATGAAGCGAGATGAAATTCAAGAAGATCCATCTCGTGTTGAGTTTATATCAATTTTTTCCCTAATAATTTATTGCAAAAGATCAAGAAGGCGCGCACCCCCAGTGTCCCCTTCCAAAAAATTGCAACTTGGGCAATTTGCTGAGATGTAGACCCCACCTAAAGATGATTTAGTTGAATTAATTAAAGAGGGAGCACAATTAAAGTGAGCACACAACTGGATACATATGCAACAGTGCGAGCAAGAGGACAAGTTGGCGCACTTTGCATATATAAATGCCTCTACCCTCCATCAACCTCTCTTCACTATCCCCCGTCGCCGCAAGAAATTCCACCGCACACGATCGAGACCAGACCAGCGCAGACGAACCGAAGGCAGCTACTAACTAGGACAAGCAGCCAGCTAGCCGCAAAGATGCCGTGCATCCAGGCGTCCAGCCCCGGCAGCATGCCGCACCAGCACCACCACGGGCGGGTCCTGGCGGGCGTCGGGTGCGCGGCGGCCGCGGCCGTCGCGGCGAGCAGCGCGGGGATGCTGTGCGGGGCGCATGACGGGGAGGTGCCCGCGGAGGCGGCGCGGCACCACGAGCACGCGGCGCCGGGGCCCGGGCGGTGCTGCTCGGCGGTGGTGCAGCACGTGGCGGCGCCGGCGGCGGCGGTGTGGTCCGTGGTGCGGAGGTTCGACCAGCCGCAGGCGTACAAGCGGTTCGTGCGCAGCTGCGCGCTGCTGGACGGCGACGGTGGCGTGGGCACGCTCCGCGAGGTGCGCGTGGTGTCGGGCCTCCCCGCGGCGTCCAGCCGCGAGCGCCTGGAGATCCTGGACGACGAGAGCCACGTGCTCAGCTTCCGCGTCGTCGGCGGCGAGCACCGCCTCCAGAACTACCTCTCCGTCACCACCGTGCACCCGTCCCCGGCCGCCCCCGACGCCGCCACCGTCGTCGTGGAGTCGTACATGGTGGACGTGCCACCGGGCAACACCCCCGAGGACACCCGCGTCTTCGTCGACACCATCGTCAAGTGTAACCTCCAGTCACTGGCCACCACCGCCGAGAAGCTCGCAGCAGAGTAGACGATCGAGAGGAGGGACTACTCCCGTCTCCCTCCATGGGTGATCGATCGATGGTTTTTCCGGGGAGGAGGGATGCGTGTTTCTACGGCGCGCGTGAGCTTTTTTTTTTTTTTTGTTCTTCTTTCTCTGGCATTTTCACATTAGTGCCCCTCTTGGTTTTGGTTATTATTCTTTTCTCGTCGCTGCGAGACACACACAGCCCTCCCTCCCTAGCTAGTCCATTATTGTCCAAAGATTCAAGAGATGAAGATGACAAGTATAAATCGGTAGAGACCTAAGTTCTGGCGCACGATCGATCGATCCCTCTGTATATATGTTGATGGTAATAGAGATATGGTTCCTGGAAAGCACGAAACGTAAAAGATTGTACTTGTGTCCTTTAATTTGACTAGTTTTTGATCTAAACTTAATTACCAGCAAACGTTATGTGTAGCATTATCTAGTGTACTGTGAGTGTACACTAGATGATGAAGAACTATCCTCCTGCGGCTTACATTATATTGATCCATGTAACACGCAGCAAGCTAATCTATGTGATGAGAAAAGCAGTAAGGGTTGTGCGCACTTAATTGTTTGATTTGCTAATAACCAGGCCAGCCTGCTGCAGTCTATTCATCGATCTCTACACATACTACTCTACTCTTCCATGTCAAGTCATCGATGGGCGAACAAATTAAAGCTACCTTGGGCATGCAAAAGGAAGCAGCAGGAGCATATCTAGCTAGCTGCCAAACATACGCAAAATGCATTTGCTAGATCGAGCAGCCAAGATCACGCGGGAAACGAAGCAAAGTGTGTTTATGACCATTGACCAGGCGTACGGAACATTTGTATAACAGTGAGCCAAGACCTCAGTTTGATCGATCTGGAATACGATATGCGGTATATGTATACACAGCAGCATCAAATACGTATGAAACTGCATACATCTCGTGTCTCGTCTCTCCGGACGATATTATGCTTATGCATAGCATAGTACAGTTCCAGAAGCAACTTAACTAGCCAGCAGTTTAGCAGAGATAGACCATTACTTAACAGTTAATAATCACATCACCCCCGGGGGGCCCGTGTCCGTACGGATTGGCAGCCACTCGGACCCTGTCAAGGTCGCAGTAGGATATGATCTTTACTTTGTTCGTGGGACTTGCCGTGGGAGCGGGAGGAGGAAGATGAAGGCCTTTGTTGAGATGAGAAGCAAAACCCAGGGTGCGCGCGGCGAAAGTGCCGCCCCCAGCCAGCCGAGCCAAGCAGGCCAACTTGCGCGGGCAGAGGCAGAGGCAGGCGCAGGCCCCCTGTCGTTGCTTCTTCCATTCCACCCACCTATACCTATCGCGCCCGTCCTCTCCCTCCTCCACTGGCCGTTTCCAAATCGCTCCTTGACCTCGCTTTTAATAATTTAGTACTAGTTTTTTAAAAAATAATAACAATAATTTAGTACTCGTAATAGGTAGTAAATTTTCTACATACATTATTTTTACTATTAACATGTAGAAAAACAGAAATATATTATAATTAATTTAGAACCAATAGAGTAATATAGTAGGATCCCGTTGTTGTTATTATTATTATAGTTGTTATTATTATTATTATTATTATTATTATTATTATTATTAAACTAAGGTTAGGGTATGTTGTACGTAGACATATAACAACAGGTCGCTAGCTACCTGCAACTTGTGCGTAGTAGTAGTACCGTTGCGATCGAGACCGGCGGCAACTTGCCCGTCGTCGGTAAAACTTAAAAAGAGGAGGGGAGGGAGGGGAGCACCGGAGGGACAGGCCAGGTCAGCACACGTACGTGACGTGCGTAAAATAGCTGCGCAAGTGGGAGCTCAACTTGCGTGTCAGATCGCGTGATTAGCATCATCACACTCCTCTGTGCCTTGCCAATTTGGCTTGTGGGTCGGTCCATCTTTCCTCGTCCCGCGCTGGGCTTCCTTCTTCCACTTGCTTCTCGAACGGACTGGACTGGACCTCTTCTTCTTCCCGCCGCCGGGGGAGGAAGCTTCTTCTCCCGTCCATTTGCTTCATTTATTCGTTTCGGTTTGATCCAGTTTTGACAACGATTTATTATAGTAGAAACGATAACACAACCAAACCAAGATGATTTTTATGTTATTAGTCAAAAATCAAGTTGGACCTTTGTTTCTGATAGAGTAATAGGAATAGTATCATATTATCTAGCCATAAGAGGTGTTAGTCCTATGTACCCTATATAATCAGTCCATGAGGCATAATGCAATATATCCAATATTCCACCAATTATATTATTTTTCATGGTATTTTTCGCCTAGGTTTAGATCCTAATCCTAGCCGCCGCCGCTTCCGCCACGCGCCCCGGGGAGGGATCAATCTCCGCCGGGGGCAACGCCCTTTTTTACGCGCCTCGCCGGGGACAGCGCCCTTGTTTACGCGTCTGATCCTATTGATCCGGCTGCCATCGTCATCGTCGCACAGTAGATCGGATCTCCCCTCGTCGTCGGGCCGCTGCCGCCTTGTTCTCGGACTCGTCCTCGGGCTGTCGTCGCCTCGTCGTCGGGCTGTCGCCGCCGCCTCGTCGTCGGGCCGCCGCCTCGTCCCTGAACTCGTCGTCGGGCTGTCGTCGTCAACGCCTTCTTGATCTTTGTCGCATGGAGGCAGATGGATCTCGCCCCATTATGTGCCGCCGTGGTGGCGGCTAGGCCCAGCAACACGCTTCGATCATGGACTGTCTTGGAGGCAGTCAGATCGAGCATGTCGTTGTTATCGGGCGGATCTGCCTATCTCCACGTCGACCCCATCTGCGTCGACATCTTCGACCCTGCGCGTCCACGACACGTTGTGCGCCCCGCACGGTCCGATCGAGGCTGGGTACACCCGATCCACTGCTGTATCTTTTTGGTTTGCCCAATCACTGATCGGGATTGAGTCGCCCATCGCCCGTCGACCTCGCACGTACTACTTTAGCATCGGGCCGAGTCGTACATGCATCTTCTCCTAGCAACGAGGCTGCATGCTTGTTGCTATGTCGCCTTATCGGGCCGCAGCATCGCCGCCCGTGTGTCCACTTCGCCGCTGCATCTACATCGCCATCCCCTGTGCATCGATGTCTGTGCTGCACCGTCCGTCTGCACAAGGTCTTCGTCTTGCTGATCGAGTCTTCGTCATCGAGCTGCCACTACCCGCGCTGTCGTTGAGCCCTGCTCGCCGGCCACTCCACGCGTCGTCGCTGGGCCATGCTCGCCGACGTGTTCTCTACCGTATTGTTTCTTCTTCGTCCAGCACAACCACGCCACGTTACCGTGGTTGGGGCCCTCTCCCTTGTACGCTCGGTATTGACAACACCGACGCGTGCTTTCGTCCCCGACGCGCTGCTGGGTCTGGCAAATCCAGTCAGCGCATCGGCGCACAGGTGGCTTGACTGCATCGACTTCGGCATCGACCCTCCCGTTCCCGCCCCGTCTGCCTCGATTGCATCGTCACCTTTCGTCTACATCTTCGACGGTCTTGATTGCATCGACTTCGGCATCGCCTCCTTCCACGACGACTGCCTCGACGCGTCTCCATCATCACCATGACGCCCCTTGTGCGCCTACGCCTGCAGCTCCATCGACACGGCAACCCGATCACAACTACGTCGACCTCGGCAATCTTCAGCACAGCTTCTCCGACCATGGCTATTGCGCCCTCACGCTCGGCTACCTCGACATCGGTACAAAGGGCTACCGCCTTGCATGAGGACTCATCGGCTTCTTCTCCACCCACAGCATACGCGATGCATCGACTATTATGACTGTGGAGGATGTTAGCTTATCAGCTTCTTCTCCAGTCTCACCGTCTGTAGCACTCCCGATGTGACTGCGGGGGATGTTAGAGTAATAGGAATAGTACTCTATTGTCTAGTCACAAGAGGTGTTAGTCCTATGTACCCTATATAATCAGCTCATAAGACTCAATGCAATATATCTAATATTCCACCAATTATATTATCTTTCAGTTTCAACCCAAAAAAAATCAAGCTAGACACTTCACGGATTCTCGACCGCTGGTCAGACACAAAACTTACAATTTTTTATCGTATGGAGCTAAGATCGCTCTCTCTACCATACAGATACAGTACGTACGCACGTACACGATATTACTCGTGTGCCTGAGTAATCATATGCCATTACATATTGCTCTCCGAGTCTCCGTACGTACGTACGTACGTATACCTTCTCTGAACGGATGAACCGACGTATAGAACGTGTAACGGAGTCACAAGACGCACGCAGTAGGTAAGGGTCTCTTTGGAACACAGGAATTTCATAGGAATTGCGCAGGAATTTTATAGGAATCGATTTATTTTCACAGAAAAAAGTAGAGAAACAGAAAAAAAAATCTCGTGTTCCAAACATGCTCTAAGTAGAGATTCCAAATCCTGCGTTCCCATTGTCCGATCAAGCTAGGTCGTCACGACAACGTACTAGTTTATATAGTATCTATAGTATATATAGTACGCATCTTTTTTTTTTAAAAAAGGACAAAGTATAGATGGGGAAATGCACGTATATACAATTACAATACCCTTGGCGCTTTGGAGCGCAAGAATTTCAAGGAAATTCTATAGAAATTTTATAGGATTCAACTCACTTAAAACAAACGTAGGAACGCGAGTCCTCGTGGTCGGCTGGTCGCCGTATAAATTTTCTGCTGTGAGTGCGGCTATGGCAGCAACTTTGCGACCATAAACTGTTGTAACGACGGTGGCTACACGCTACTGTTGGGTGTCCGCGATGGTAATGCTAGTCTCAATGGAGTTTTATCAAAGTTTTATGGGCATTAAATATACTGATGTGACTCTATATTGATAAAGAGAGATGATAAAAGTTTTATGGAAATAGAGAGAGTTTCATCCCCATGAAACTCTTATGCACAGTTACCAAAATATTACTGTATTGGAAATTGGGTCATGAAACTCCCATTGAGGATGACCTAATAGCTAGTACTATTTACATAGTCAGATAATGTAGAGGTGAGAGACAATAAAAGAGACTAATATATAGTACTGGACCCAGATACATACTTTTCTCACATAATCTTGGGCTATGCGAAATAGATAGGTTATTCGCTCATAGCTAGTGACTACTCTCTCTTCTACTTTTTTCTTACCACGTCATATCTAGTTAGTCAAATAGCTAACCATTGCGGACACCCTTATTACAATCGTAGCCACAACAATCGGTAGGGAATGTGCTAACAACAAGTATAAGCATGTGTTTGAATTGAGGGTTCGGGTTCAAATGGGTTCAAGCGGGTTCGACCCAGTTCAACCCGTGTTTGGATGAAAAGTGAAGTGGATTGGGTTTGACCCGGTAGAGAATATACCGTGAAGATGCGGGTTCATTGCATACCTCCAAAAACATCGAACCACGCCGACCCGTATCCCTCCGACGCCCCCCTCGTGATAGCGTCACCCCCACCTGACTCGACGCTCGCAGCGCCGCTCGGTTCCGCGCGAAGGGCGGAAGCCGCCGCTCCCTCCCAGATCCGGCGCGAAGGGCGCGAGCACCTCCCCGTCCGGCGGCGCGCGAGCCTTGGCCTCCCTCTCACACGAGCACCTCCCCGTTCGGCGGCGCGCGATCACCTCCCTGTCCGGGGCCGCCCTTCCCCGTCACCTCGAGCCGGTTCTCCCTCTCCTCTAGCCGGTCTTCGGATCCTCCAGCCGGTCCTCCCTCCACGGCCATCTGATCTTTGCAACCAAGGTAACAAACCCTAGCATGTGAACTAATCTCTGTGTGGCCTTCAAATTTCAATTCATGTTTCATCTTGTGTGGTCTGGAAATTTGAACAGAACCATTCTACAAATTTAAAGAATCATTCTTGTATTGTAGATGGATAAGGGGACCAAGATTGTAACTTTTGTTGCTGCTACATACATGTTGTTGTCAATGATGGCCTTGATTATTCAGACTAGAAAACGTAAGCGTGGTGCAAGAAGGATTGGTATTAGCTATGGACCTATGGAGGAAAGGGATAGGATTAGACTAGAATATCTAAACAATAAAATTTGGAAGGATGATACAACTTGTCTGAACATGTTGAGACTTAACAGAGACAAGTACTTCTGGTTTTGTAAACCTTTTAGAGATCGTGGTTTATTGAAAGATACCATCCACCTGTGTGTTGAGCAACAAGTGGGTATGTTTCTAAATACTGTGGGACATAATCTTAGGAATGGGTTAGTTGGAACTAATTTTGATAGATCGGGAGAAACAGTGAGCCGTTATTTCAACAAAGTATTACGTGCCATTGGTGAGCTACGAGGGGAACTAATTAGGCCCCCATCTATGGACATACCAAGCAAAATTGCAGGGAGCTCCAGATGGGACCCTTACTTTAAGGTGTGAAGCTTATACTTGTTTTGTTCTTTGGAGATTTGAGATTTGTATTCATTTAGTCCCTAATATTTACATTCAAAAATAGGATTGTATTGGAGCAATTGATGGTACACATGTGAGAGCATCCGTACCTAAGGATATTGAGCAAGCCTTTCGTGGCAGGAAATCCTTTGCCACACAAAATGTAATGGCAGCCGTGGATTTTGATCTACGATTCACCTATGTCTTGGTTGGTTGGGAAAGGACAACACATGATGCTCTAGTTTTACGAGATGCTTTAGAACGTGAGAATGACCTTCGTGTTCCACAAGGTAATAGATTAGTAGTCTCCCAACTTGTCAATATAAATTTTTGTATATAAACATGTGACCAATATGTCCATCCAATGATAGGAAAATACTACCTAGTGGATGCTGGATATGGAGCCAAACCAGGATTTATGCCCCCTTTCTGTGGTGTCCGGTACCACTTGAATGAGTGGGGAACTAATCCGGTGCAAAATGAGAAGGAATTGTTCAACCTTAGGCACTCATCTCTTCGTGTGACAGTAGAGCGTGCATTTGGATTTTTAAAGTGAATATTCAAAATTCTTGATGATGCTACCCCATTCTTCCCTTTTCCAACGCAAGTAGATATCGTTTGTGCTTGCTGCATCATTCACAATTGGGTAATACAAGATGGGAATGATGAGTTTTTTACAGAGGATGTTACCTTGCCAAGCTATAACCATTCTTCGACACGCACTGGTCAAGCAAATGAGCATGCTGCTATGGTTAATTTCAGGCAGCGGCTAGCGGATCAAATGTGGGCAGATTGACAAAATAACAATGTTAATTAATATTTGTTATAAAATTGAATTTGTATGAACATATTGCTTGTTGAATTCCTCTTGTAAGGACATATTATTTGTTGAATTCTATTTGTAAGGACATATTCTTTGCTGAATTCTATTTGTACGAACATATTCTTTGTTGAATTTCTTTTGTAAGGACATATTCTTTGTTGAATTCTATTTATAAGGACATGTTTGTTGTTATATTCTATTTATAAGATCATATTTACTCTTATAAGGACAAGGTATTTGTGCTTGTATTCCATTTGTACGCTAACGTTTGCTGAAATTTCATTTAGTGGGTTAACCTTGCTGATTTTGTGTTCATATGGCAGGCAATGGAGGACGTTGTCGACGCGGGACCCATAGGGTTCCCCATGGAGAAGAGAGAAGAAGACCTAGTCCGAATAGGATTCATTACATGAATCCTACTAGGACTAGGAAAAGACATAGTCTAAATAGGATTCACTACATGAATCCTACTAGGACTAGGAGAAGACCTAATCCAAGTAGGACAACCTACACATAATCCTACTAAGATCTCTACTTTGTAACTGACTAGGACTTCTGCCTCTCCTGGACTATATAAAGGAGGACAGGGGTCCCTAGATCGGCATCGGACCTCACCTCAGGTCATACCTTGACTTAGACCACACCAAACACTTGAACATAGTACACAACACCTGATACGTAGAGAGACATACGACACCTTGTATTACGAGATCAGAGCAATAACAAGCGACCTAACAGGACGTAGGGTTATTACTCGACGGTGTCGAGGGCCTGAACCAGTGTAAACTGTGTGTCCCTGCGTGTCCAACCATCAAGGTTTCACTATTCGCCGAGGCACGAACAACTGTCTCGGGTAACCCCGTGGCAGGCTATCGGTGGTAAAACATCGACAGACGTAGTTGAGGGAGTTGGGGGAACTAGTGGCCATGCTACATGGACATCAGCAATGTCTGCTTTCATGCTTAGTCACCTGTCCGATTTGGTGGCTAGTGGTTTAAAGACATCAAAGGGATTCAAGAAACATTTTTACAATGGTTGTGCTAGGGCTATCAATGATAAGTTCAACACTATTCACACCGGTGACCAAGTCAAGAATCATTTGAAGACATGGCAAAAGAAGTGGGCAAAGATACTTAAACTCAAGAAGTTGAGTGATGCACTGTTTGATGATGATAACTGCATGATTACACTTGATGATGAGCACTACAATGGTCATGTGAAGGTAAAGTTGTTGCTCAATTCTTTCGTAATTGGACTCTACCATTTCATATTTTGACTATAAATTATCCTCCATTTTAGGATCATAAGTCTGATGTTGAGTTCTTGAACAAGCCCATCTTGCACTATAAAGAGATGGAGGCAATATTTGGAAATAGCATGGCTACAGGAAATTTTGCAAAGGACTCAAGTGCAGCTCTAGGTAGAGAAGATGATGAGGCAGATAGCCAAGATGAGGATGAGGTTACTGCAAATGGTGTGAGTGATGGTCAAACCACTCAAGGGGCAACATCATCTGCGTCGATACCATCATCTGCTACTAGACCTAACAAGAAGGCCAAGGTTGCTGACACTGAGGAGGAGGGGCTGATTGTTGTATTCAAAAGTGTAGGTGAGAACATCGCTGAAGCTATAAAAACAGCTGCGAAACCAGAAAATGAGTTGCCACCTGACCTATTTCAGATCCTAAATACCTTTCCTGGTTTTAATTCAGTCCACATATCTGCATACCATCTCCATTTGTGTTCCAACCCTATCATTGCTAGATCTTTCTATAACCTGCCATACGAGAACCAACTTCATTGGTTTTCAATGTTCATCAGTGATAAGTTTCCTGGAGTGTAAGAGTGATGTTGGATGAGTGGGATGTTTCTTTTGGTACATATCCAATCATGGAAGCCTTGAACTTATATCATATAAGGCTATATCTAATTATTATCATGTAAGGGTTGAACTTATGTAATGTCTTGAACTTGTTTTATTTAAGTAAGGCTTGAACCTGATGTGTAAGGCTACATCTAATTATTATCATGTAAGGCTTGAAATTATGTAATGCCTTGAACTTGTTTTATTTAAGTAAGGCTTGAACCTGATGTGTAAGGCTATATCTAATTATTATCATGTAAGTATTAAAGTTATGTTGAACTTGCTTTAATTATTATTTAGTAAGTAAGGCGTCAACCTGATGATGAGATTTTGTACATGTCATTGCATATTATTTTTCTTTCATGAATATCCTTTGAACTTGGTTGGAAATGAAGATATTTGCAATGTGTGGTAATCTCACCAAAGAGGTGATCATATTCCCTGCCAACCCTCATCCCTCTAACCAAACAACGAATGGAACCATTTTAACTCACTGTATTCTCCAACCAAACAGAAAACTAGATTGAATCCAACCCTATAACCAAACACGAGATGGGTTGATTCTATTCCACATAAGTAGGATGGACCCAACCCATTTCATTTGGCTCCCAAACCAAACACATGCTAAAGAGCTATAAACGGGCTGTACACTGAGTTGGAAAAGAGATGAAAGAAAAAAAGAAGAGGAGTAATTGTAAGCTTATAGACAGATTATGCACAAGAATAAAGAAAACTTGTAAGTACTCTATCTGTTCCAAAATAACTGTCTTTTTTTTCCTATGTCGTAAGTTTGACTTGATTAAAAAAACATGCAACATTTGTATTTCCAAATAATTTTATTATAAAAACACATTCAATGATCTATCTAATGATATTATTTATATACTATAAATATTAATATTTATATAAAATTAATCAAAGTTATTTTTTATATTATTGGATTCTAAGTCTTTACACTGCCAACAGCATATTGTATTATTACTCTAAACATCTCGGAGAGGATAAATTAATGAAGTGGTTACATGCAGTTCATTTATCAATGGAACAATAAATAGCCAATAAGTATACCTATTGTTGAGTCTAGAACTCTGAACTAGTCAAGTGGACAAACAAACCTAAACAGCTAAGAAAAATTCATTCGTGCATTTGAATATGCATGGACAAATTAGTCTATCGATCAACCCGTGCTAGATATTGCATGGGTTTGCAATTTTAAGAGACGTGATTATTTTAAAGAGATGTAAAGTGTATATATAAATCTCATACTTGTTCTCTGATTGTTATTATTTTCTACCAGTGCCCATAAACATGAATAGTACATTATTAGTGATAGATTTGGTTCCAAATAGCCTATGTGGCATTTCATCAAGTTATATAGTTTTCTCTCTTTGCATCACACCTCCATGTGTATATTTTCAAAGGTATATTCTTGTTTCAAGCTTGCATCATTGTAATAATAATTGGTTGTGGGTAAAAACTCTTGTCGAGATTAGAATATAGTTTTTTTTCTTAAAAATAAAAAGAGAAAGAGGATAAATAGACTTGCCTTTATGTTTTCTCAGTCCTAAGAGTAAAAAAAAAGTTAATTACTGAATACTGGACTATGTGAATTTCATTCTGGCATGTTTGATCGGTAGTCACGCTGGCCAAAGCACTTGGCAAAAGTTACCATGATAGGACCCCACCGCTTCTTAAAAAATGAGCTTTATGTCCAAAAGCTATTTAAAGGACTCTTTAAGGGCTTGTTCGATTTAGCCGGGATTTCACCCACGAATCATTCCATCTCATTACAAGTTACATACTCATTAGCCGGGAGTAAATTAGATAAGTAATATAACTAGGAATTGTTTCATACGATGCCTTCTGAACTGAACAAGCTCTAATTTATTTTTTTGTAAGAAGAAAAGAAAGAAAGAAAAAATAGGACAACTCTTTCAATATAAGCGTTAGGTAAATCTCTTTGCGTTGTAAAATATAAGAGCATCTCCAACATATATGGTAAAATAAATAGCTAAATTAAATAGTTTAGCTCTTTTGTAGAATATAGAAGTTCTAAAAAAAGAAGAGTTTTTCCAATAGACTTGCTATTTCTCATCACAAGATGGCAAACCAGGTTCGCTTGATATTTATATCCAACGAGATTTTAGGGATAACATACTTGCTATTATACAAAATCAAATAGAAGATCTGTTGAAGTTCAATTTTCTCTGTAAAAATCTAAGTATACAATACAGAACAAGGATAGCATATCTCTTAGAGATGCTCTAAGCGTTAGGTAAATCTCTTCGCGTTGTAAAATACTAGCACAGATGGGCGTGCTCCGCTGCGCCGATTCGTGCTAAGCATTTGTTGCAAGCGATAAAGCGAGTTAGTTTTTTTATATATACTGAAACAATATATGTACAATAGCATGGATAAATACTCAAAATTATTGTTATGGTCTAATAACAACTAAATATAAAGATGCATGCGCCTGATAGAAATATTACAAACTTGTTATTGTCATGATTGATATGAATCACCATACTACACGTAATCTACGGTGTGTGATCGCTGGTTGTATAAAACAAAATATTTAAAAATAAATGAGAAAAAGAAGAGAATTAAAAAGCTTAAATAAATTTAAAACTTAAAAATAATAAAAGTTTTTGGAAAGTAGGAACTAAAAAAGATAAAAAAAAAAGCCTTCAACAGTTCAATATAAAGCTATACCACATGTTTTTTATTGTTATAATTGATATAGACTACCACTCTATATGCACTTCAATGCGTAGGATCGTACATGTCTACAACAAAAAATAAAAATAGAAATACTACACTAAAAATAAAAGATTTTTTTTTAAAAAAAAATTCAAAACTATAATAAAAAACAAAAAAATAAAAAATAAAAAAATGTCAAATCGATAAACCGTGCCAAAGGCACTCTCCAGACTCTAATTTATTCACGGTTGAGAGAGCATCTATACATGTCTACAACAAAAATATAAAAATAGAAATACTACACTAAAAATAAAAGAAAATTTTTTTTAAATGAAATTTTAAAACTATAATAAAAAACAAAAATAAATAAAAAATAAAAAATGTCAAATCGATAAAAGTGCCAGATGCCCTCTCCTGCCTCCAATTTATTCACGGTTGAGAGAGTATCTATAAGCGTTAGGATGCTAGTATAACGACTGGACAAAGGTCGTAAAAGTAGAGCTTTATTTTTATTTTGCTTACTTAGTGTAACGATTTCGATTTTCCTCGAAGGGAAAATCCACAAATGTGAATTATAACACGATAGTCCCGAAGATCATCCCATCGCATTATCAAATTACAACCGATAATCATAGTCATACACGAATTCAGAATTTAAAGAGTACTTTAAGAAGTCTAAATCGTTTATTACATCGCCACCTGAGCGGAATCACATGAGCACGCAGCAGAAAGAACAACGAAGGGAAGCGTAGATCTTCAGCATCTCCGACTTGAGCGCAGTACGAAACTCTACTCCTCCGGGTCGACGTCCTCGAACTCGTCCTCTGGCTCATCACCTGAATCCAAAATCTTTCATTACGATTTGTACTGGCCACTGGCTCCCACCCTATGCTTTACGTATTACTTTGTGGAAAGTGGTATACAAGGGGGTAGAGAAAAGAATATATATCTGGCTGTAGGTTTTCCTATGCAGGTTTATTAGGTAAATTAAACAGTAACAATATATAAGTTGTTTCTCAAGTTTTAACACATTTCCACACACATCCATCCCATCCACACACATCTCACCACACCATCTCACACTCTCTAGGCGGCAAGACGACTCCCTCTCCTCATTGCCTCAACGGCTCACAGCCGGACCTACAAAACCCAGGGGGAGAGAAGAAAGGACTCATCTCACTACTCAAGAGAAGCGTAGGTCAAGGGAATGTCTATAACCGGGGACACGACTATACGTATAGATCGATCAACTCTGTAGAGTGTGTACACCTGTACCCACAAGATCATCATCATTGACCGTGGCCGCGGTCTAGGCTGATAACGGGCTATCGCTCGATCCGGTTTGACATCATCCTGTCACTCAGCCCTGGGGCTCCCCGGCGCACCGGCAAACTGAGACTGGGAGACGCAGAACCTGACCAACGTGGTACTGCGCATCTAGGATGGTGCGGTCCCCACGACGGCACCACCCACCCTTATCACCTAACAACCTGGCAGTAATGATATCGCCCAAACCGATCGACATCCGTACCCCGCCCATTCAGGGACGAGTGGTGTGCACGAAAGTTCCCAAGGTTCCGGTCCACTTGAATATCAGGTTCTAGGTGGGATCAGACAGGTCATCTTCCATAAGTGGGGTACTCCCCCGTGCCATCACAACACCTCTATCCCGGGGCTCGCCCCGCGATCTCCTCCAACACACATGTACCCGCCACAGGTACCTCTCGTGGGGATGCCCACGTCGCACCACCGGCAAGACTCGTCCCCTGGACTCGTCGTAGAACCTGTCCGATCGACTCGACCCACACCACACACCCAAGACACACGCCAAGATCTCCCCAGTTATTACCATCACATTTTAGTGGCACACCGTGCCTAATTCACGCACAAACAAGTCCTCTAGTCATCATTATGATAAAGGTATGAGAATAGAGCATGTGACATGGTATATGTAAGCGATGTCTATCCTATAAGCGGGTGTGCAGGGGTAAGGTTGCGACAAGGTAATGTCTTTGCAAACAATCTACCATGCAACCTATTCAGAGCAAATTGCATAAAGTAAAGCGCTAGCAATCTACTCAGTAACATGATATGCCTATTAGGTTCTACGATGGTGGGTGGGACGTGGCACCTGTCCAGTCGTCGCCGGCATCCTCTGTGTAGTCTGGGTCCTCCTCCTCAGTTGTCGGCTCCTCCGGGTCTAAACCGATACGAGAACCGCAACTTAGACAAAGCTAGAGATTTACACAAAGATGCAAATAGAGAACGAAAAGACCCGAATACACTCATTCACAAGCCTATGACCTAGGGTTTGATTTTAGAAGAATTTGGACACCAAGTTTGTATTTTTCCAAAATCATATGAATATTCTATGAATTTTTCTAGGTCAAATTCAATTCTGAAAAAGAGAAAGGGGAAATCAAGGTTTGGGCCGGCTATAGCTTATTTGGCCCGGCTGGCTGCTCTTCTTGGCCCAGAGACATGCTTGCGGCTGTTGGGCGGTGGCCTCCCTTGGCTGGGCCGCGTCGGCGCAAGGCCCACGCGAGGGATCCACCTCCTCTCAGTCCCCTCTTTCTCCTTTGGGTCGGTTGGCACCGAGGCCCGCGGGTGCCGGCCCCCCTTTCCCCCTCCCTTCCTTCTCTCTCTGTTGGGCCGGCGGCGCCGAGGCCCACTATCCCTTGGCCCGTCTCTTCCCCATCTCCCTCTGCTTGGTGCCGGGACGCACGCACGCGCGCCGGGGCGTTCGGCCGACTCCTCGGCTCCGCTTCTGTTCCTCGGCCGGCGCTGAGGCTCTGCCTCCAGCGTGCCGCGGTGACGCACGCAGGCACTAGGCCTCGCCTCCTCCTTCTCCTCTCCTCCCGGTCCATGGTGGACTCAACGCCGATGTCCAGCAGCCGGCGGCGGACGGCCTGCTCTGCTCCACCTCAGGTGCGAGTAGGCGTGCGAGGTTGCGGCACTGCTCGACGGCCTGTCCTCGGCGAGCGAGGTGACCAGAGCGCGGTGGAGAGAGTGCGACACGGCGGTGCTCACAGAGCTCGGCCACGCCGGCGAGACGCACGGGGCCGGCTCGGCTCGAGGCCTTCCGGTGGATGTGTGTGCGTGTTTGCGGGTGTCCTAGGGCCGGTGGAGGTCACGGTGCAGACGGTTGAAGCTCTGGGTGCGAGGTGCGGGGTGAACGTGACCTCGCCATAGCCGGGCCTGGCCATGGCGAGTGCGGACGCCAGAGCGGGTCGGGGTTCGGCAACTCACCGTAGGTGGCGGTGAAGAAGGATAGCGGTGCAGGGCGAGGCGTTGCAATGGCGGGTCGGTGGTGCCGTGCAGAACCGCGACATCGGTGTAGACGACGGCGCGGCTCTCCCTCCGGTGGGTTCGGACGGCGTCACGCGGCGGCTTCCTCCTCCTCCTCCTTCCTTCCCCTTCTCCCCTCTCTCTCACTGCGGTTTGGTGCAGGTGTGGCCGCTGGTGGCGGCGGTGGTTGGGGAGAGGCGCGGTGCGGGGCTCTGCTCCTCTTATAGGGGCGGCTTGGATATGGCGGCAGCGGACGGTGGGATGCGACGCAGGTTCGAATGGAGGGCAGATAGGGGCGCCTGGCTAGGGTTTTGGAGGAGCGGGGGCGAGCTTGGCGCTGCGGCGCGCTCCCAATTCGAACGTCGGTCAAAAGGAGGCACTGCCGCGGCGGCGTCATGGCCTGCGCTGGCGTCGACGGGCGACGTCAGCAGGTCTTGGCGCCGAGCGGGGAAGGGCGCGAGGGAGGTGCGGACTGCGCGGTGCTTCGGCATCTGCCAGGTGGGGCGAGGTGGCCGCGGGGCGCGGGGGAAAGCGGCCGGCGCGCTGCTCTGCTTTTGCCGGAGGAAAAGCAAAGGAGGGGGGGGTAAAGTGGGAGGATGGGGATGACAGGTGGGGCCCACGGGTCCACCTGTCAGCGGAGCTGAGAGAGAGAGGCGAGTGCGCGGCTGGGCTGTGTCCTCCTGGGCCAGCGCGCAGGCGGGGCAAGGGCTGGGTCGGAGTTGCGCTGCTGGGCCTGCGCTGCTTGGCGGCCTGCTGCTGGGCTGCGAGGGGTAGCTGGGCCGACAGGCTGGGTTGGGTTCAGGCCTAACCCTCTCCTTTCCCTTTTTCTCTTTTCCTTTTATTTTCCAAAAGCAATAAGTTAACTTAATTAATTTGATTAGCAAATCAAAACCCAAGAAGATGCAAAACAGGGTTGATTGAGTTAATTACATGATATGCAACTATCACTAGTACTGTTTGGATCTACTTGTGCAACTAACTCAGGGGTTTCCTAACGTGTAAACACCAATTATGGGCTATGCAAGAAAATTTTAAAAAGTTGTGATTTTTATGTGGTTTAAAACTCGGGTTGTTACACTTAGCATAATCATAGGTTTATCTGGTGATCATTAAGGAGTTTTTGGAGACTCTAGCTTGGAGAAGCAAATTGATCTTGATCCAGAAAAATGAAGTGATAACTGATAATAGAGGGCGAGTTATCTCTACAGACTCCACATCAACCTGCAGCAACTTGCAGAGGGAGATAAGCAAGGATGGATGATGGATGGACGGATGGCTTCGTTGGCGGGGCGGGACAACTTGACGCCCCGGCTCCACGCCAAAAGCAGGGGCGCGTGAGTCGTGACAACTTGCATTGGGCCTCGATTTCTCAAGTGGACAAGCTCATGTTCATCCGGCGTCGACCACAAGGCCCGAAGCGTACGTCGGCTCGGCCGGCCGCTGCTTTTTTCTTTTTCTTTTTCTTTTTTCTATTTTCTTCTTTCTTTTTCTTTTTTGATTTTTTCCCTTCTGTTTCTTCGTTGGCCCGCCTGGTCAGTGGTCCCCCCTAGTCCCCTCTCTTCACCTGGCTGCTTGGCAGGCGCTTCCTACGCCGTTCGATCGGCCGCCCATTTTTGTGCGTGAGTAGCTTGCCTGATCCATCACTACTTCCCTAAGTTTCAAAATAAATTTTATTCTCATTTTAAAAATATAATTTTGATTAATTTTATATTAAAATATTAATATTTAAGCTTTATATTTAATATCATTAGATAAATAGTTAAATCTATATATTTTATAATAAATTTATTTAGTAGAGAGATAAAGGATGCGCACCATGGGATGGGAAATTGGGATCATCAGCTGCTTTCGAGCGTCAGGCACTCAGGCTGCTACAGGTCTACAGCTCATTTACATCAGGCGGTGTGCCGCGGTAGCATCTAGCTAGTACATGTCTACAACTTTGGTCATGTTTGAATTCTAGAGGTAGAGCTAGTTTAGACTAATTTACACTCAACTAATTTAAAAGTATCTAAACATGAGAGCTAGATTGGGCTAGTTACAACTAGTTTAAAAAAAAAACTAGCTCCCTAAAGAGGTGATTATTTGGGCCAGTTTAGGCTAGTTGTGGTGGAAAGTGGGATTCATCTCATATGCAACTACAAAAAATGTTATAAATAACAAACCAAATATCTAAATAAAATTCTGATTACATCATTGAATTCGTTACAATAGATACTTTAAAACTAGATCCCACATGGATATATTTGGATGATTTGTAAAAATAATTTATCATCCAAGTAGTCCAAACTAGCCTTAGATCTAAACATCTCCTTGATTAGAGCTAGTTTGAGCTAGTTTATAAACTAACTCTAACATCTACCTTAGCTGAGTTAGAGTGATCAAAAAAGGCCTTTATTTGTTCAACGAAAGTGGAAGCACACGTCCGGGCTCAAGGGGATGGCGGCTGTACTGTTCGTGAGGATTCAGCTCTGTGTTGTTTGCAGTGTCTGGGTGGCTGGCTGCTAGCTAGCATGCGTGAACGGGAACCCAACCGCAACCGGCCGGGGCGCCCGCCGGCCGACATGGATGTACGATAATTAAGTATTTTCATAATTAATTTAATTTGGAAAAACAGTAACAAAAGTGTAGTTGTAGATATAGACACATGTATAATATTGCTACAATTAGTCATTTTCATGATTAATTTAATCCAGAAAAACAGTAACAAAAGTGTGACCGTAGATATAGACACATGTGTAATATTGCTACTGCTATCAGAGAAATATAACATCAAAAACACGATTAGCAGGGAGATCGAAGTATACCCTGCGGAGGGACCTGTGCCGGAGGCACTGGCGGCTTCATTCCCACTAGTCGTCATAGTGAGTTGCGCGAAGTCGTGGACCACAGTCGATGCAGGGAGATGTACGCAGTGCGGTCCCTCGAAGAAGACGAAGGCCTGCGTGTACGGGAAGAAGCCTGCGTGTACTGGATTGGATCCGGGGAAGAAGACGAGCAGTCGCGGCGACGCTCCCCAAAAACCTGATTGCCACCGCACGCCCGAGTAGACGTCACCCACGAGGCAATGGTTCCGGAGGCGGTTCCGGAGGCCTGCTCTCCAACTCTTTGAATTCTCGGAGAAGGCTGGACGGGGAAGAGTTCTTCGGTTCGCCACAGAGAAGAAGGTTGTGCAACTTATAAAAAGGAGACACACGGGTGCGGGGAAGGAAAGCCAACCGACAGACTTGATTCTCGGGAAATCAATTCCCTTCAAGTCTGACGTTACAACATTGATTGTTGATTGGCGTTTCCTATTCCACCGTTGCGTCCAGGTTCAACGAATCCATCGAGTCGCAAAACCGGACCAAAACGGCACGGCTCGCTCGCACGCACGCACGCACGCCTCGGCTCGGCTCGGCGGCACGCGCGTGTGGCACCCAGTCAACCTCCCCTCAACTTCTCAATTGGTGCACATGAAATTCACCTATTTAAGCTGAGTCACATTATAGTTAATATCACGTATGGGACTATACTATAATGCAACATAACATATAGTATGAGACTAAGATTTATTAGATTATTAAAATATGGGTCAAGCCCATTTATTCAACAATCCCCACCAAATCCTAGACCTCATAATAATGTTCTCATTTCTCTGTTGTTTGATATATCAGTGTCTCGATGGAGACTGTTAAGTTGAACATCTATCTAGGACAATCACTACACTTGTTCATAACTATACAATGGACTGCCTTTAATTAACAGTTTTGTGCGATACAAGTTTCATCAAGACCCTTTACTGATACTAGGTAGCCAGAGTATCCCCTCTAATTGGAGCATATTTCAAACTCCTGGGCCTTTTATGAGTGAAAGGTCTAGATATGGCTAGAGGGGGGGTGAATAGCCTATTTAAAAATTCTATAACAACACTAAGCAAACTTGTTAGAATAAAACACGACGAAAAGCAAGTTTGCACTAGCACTACAAGGGTCGGCAAGCCACCTACCACAATACTAGTCACTAGCAAGATAACCTATGTCACACACAAGAGCTAGAGAACTAAAGCTACTTAGACTAAGCTACACAAGCTTAAACTAGAGTCTCTACTTTGTAAGAATGTAAGAATATAAATACAAAGCTAGAGTTAGGAAGGTTATACCGCCGAGAAAAGTAGCAAAGAGATAACCAATCAATCATAAGATGAATCCTCGGTAGAGAGACAATGAGACACAATATTTTTTACCGAGGTTCACTTTTTGCCAACAAGCTACTCCTCGTTGTAGCGATTCACCTACTTGGAGGTTCACGCGCTAATTGGTATCACACGTCAAACCCGTCACCGGGTGCCGCAAAACCAACACAAGATAGGGATCCACAAGCTACGAGCAATCCACTAGAGATACCTTTTGCGAACTCCCGCGGGGAAGGTTCAAGAACCCCTCACAATCCACCGATCGGAGCCAGAGACAATCACCTTCCTCCGCTCAACGATCCTCGTCGCTCCAAGCCGTCTAGGAGGTGGCAACCTCCAAGAATAACAAGAGCTTCCGCGAAGACGATGATCACCAAGTGTCACTATAATGCAATCAATGAGCAATGCACTTGGATTCACTCAATCTCTCATGAATATGTCAATTATGTCAAGAGGATGAGTGGTGGAAGCTATCTCAAGCAAGCACAAGTGTATGAGTGAAGTAGGAGTGCAAGAGATGTCCAAAAGGGCCGACCATACAATCTTATATAGCCCACACTCAAACACTAGCCGTTTTGCCCCCAAAACACTGCCTCTGCATCAACTCCGGACGCACTTTTCACAGGGGGTCCGGACCATCATCTGCGTCCGGACCCTTCACAAGCCGAGAGCCAAACTCTCTGATTCACAGCTCTGGACGCGCACAACGCGCCGTCCAGACCATGGCGTATGCGTCCGGTCAGCCCCCATTTGAATTGGCTTCTTCCCACGCTCGTCACAGCGCGCCACATGGCTTCGGACGCACGCAACAGTGCGGGTCTGGACCAACGCCTCTAGGGTCCGGAAATAAATTCCAGCGAACCCAAGAGCTCCTTTCTCATTTCTTCCACTCCGGACGCAAGTCTGGTTCCTCATCCGGACTATCACTAGCGTCCGGTCCCTTTCACACAGAGAGCAACAGAGAGGGCCACGCCACCGGACGCGCGTCCGGAGCTCAACGTCCGGACGGCAACCAGCGTCCGGTTCCTTCTCCTCAGCGCAATAGCCTAGGGTATGCCTCCGAACCCATCTCCGATTGTCCGGACCGACCACACACCCTGCGTCCGGACCTCCAAACTTGGCCCAAACAACCTCCAACTTTCTTCCAAGCTTCCAAGAGCTAACACTAAGTGATCTCAACACTTGTGCATGTGTGTTAGCTTTTAGTTCACAATTATCTTGGAATTAGTTGGTTGTTTCACTTGGTTCAATTGATTTTAAAAGCAATGCAAAGAACCTAGTGGCACATGATAACCGTAATCAAACACATGAGCTCCCTCCTTGATAGTACGACTATCTATCCTAAATGTGATCACACCCTCTATGGTGTCTTGATCACCAAACCAAAAATGGATTCCTATTTCACCTTTGCCTTGAATCATTTTCTATTTTCCTTTGCACCACCATGCTAGAGCCTTGCCATCATCACATTGATTCATTAGCTCCATCACATGGTATGTACCAACCTATCTCATAATTCACACTTAGAGATCAAGGTTAGTACTGAGGTAAGTTTCATCAATTACTCAAAACCAAACACATGAGGGACTCTCAATGAGTATCTAGAGATTACCCACATCTCATAGACTATGACTAGTAGTCAAACTCATATAGGTGTGTTCCTTAAGAATGTTCTGTAGGACAACATCCTTGCTTAGAAAAAGCCACTCGGATCACATTAAGGAATGAACCAACCTACCATACAGATAGGAAAGATATGCACCAGACATGGACTTTTTGTAACAATCCTCAATTTCCTCGAAGGAAAATCCACAGATTACAACATAATGTCATAGTCCCAGGAATACCAAGCTATCACATTATTGATATACAGTTGATACCACAGTCATACATCGTGAATTACAAGCTTACAAGTATTACAGCTTAGAGATTCACACCCTACTACAACACTCTACTAGCGGAAGATGCACGCGAAACGATATCAAAGTAGAAGCAACGCGCCAGCGGGTGAAGGCTCCTCCTTCACAACCAACCTTGAGCGTAGGACAAGACCACCTAAACCTTCGAATCCTTATTGTTGTCGTCGAAGATAGCATCCAAACCTGATAAATATCTTTCAGTGCGATTTGTACCGGCCACTGTTTCCCACCCTATGCTTTGCTTTTGCTTTGTGGAAAGTGGTATGCAAGGGGGGTAGAGAAGAGAATCTATATCTGGTTGTGGTTTTCCTATGCAAGTTTCAATATTAAGTAATAATAGTAATAAGTTGTATATCAAGTTTTAGCACATTTCCCACATATCCATCCCATCCACACACATCTCACCACACACTCTCACACTCCCTAGGCGACAAGGACAACTCCCTCTCATCCTTGTCTCAGCGGCTCACAGTCAGATCCTGCAAAACCCAGGGGGAGAAAAGAAGGGACTCATCTCTCTAAAGCAAGCGAGGCGTAGGTCATGAGAAGTCCATAACCGGGGACACGACTATACGTATAGATCGATCAACTCTGCAGAGTGTGTACACTTGTACCCACAAGATCGCCATCATCGACGTTGTACAACGCCTAGGCTGACAACGGGCTATCTCCCGATCCGGAACGATATCATCCTGGCACTCAACCCTGGGGCTCCACGGCGCACCGACAAACTGAGACTGGGAGACGCAGCACTTGGCCACCATAGTACTGCGCATCTAGGATGGTGCGGGATCCCAACACCGGCACCACCCACCCTATCACCTCACAACCAAGCAGTAATAGCATCGCCCAAACCGGTCGACATCCGCACCCCGCCCATTCAGGGACGAGTGGTGTGCACGAATAAAGCTCATGGTTCTGATTCCCTTGCTATTCCAGATCCTAGGTGGGATCAGACAGGTCATCTCCTCAAATTGGGGTCCTCCCCGTGCCATCACAGCACCTCTATCCCGGGCTCGCCCCGGGATCTCCTCAAAACACATGTACCCGCCACAGGTACCTCTCGTGGGGATGCCCAGGTCGCACCCCCAGCAAAACTCGTCCCACGGACTCATCGTAGGACCTCTCTGGTCAACTCAACTTTCACCACACACCCAAGACACATGCCAAGATCTCCCCAGTTTTATCATTATACCGGCACACAGTGCCTAGCCACTCACAAACAATCCTCCACTCAACATCACATCAATGACATAATGCAAAGTAGAAGTAACGAGTAAGTAAAGCGAGTGTCTATCCTATCAGCGGGTGTGCAGGGGTAAGGTTGCGACAAGGTATAGGCTTTCCAAGCAATCTACCATGCAACCTATCAGTTTAATTGCGGAAAGTAAAGCACTAGCATCTATGTATATGCATGTCTAATAGGATTCTACGAGGTTGGGTGGGACGTGGCACCTGTTCATTTAGATCCAAAATCATCCCCGTCTGCTGCTGCTCATGTCTCCTACCTCCAATGGATCACCGGTCCGATCAACATCACCCTCGATGCAACTACCTCGACAGAGCAACAAACAAGGAAGAAATCAATCAAACCTTGACCAAGATCCAAACTAAAAGACAGCGAGACACAGAAAAAGCAGCTAACGTCAAAGGACAACAAAAGACTTAGCCCTCACGGTGGTTGTCCGCTTTCCTCAGGCTCAAAATAAAACATGAGTGGTTGTCTGTTAAGCATAAGCTCGAGTCACGACACCGAAATATCCACACTTTCCGGGTTGATAGTGTCAACCTGTATGGTTTCAAGAGAAAGGGGCCTAGACCCTAGCTTAACTTAAACATACACCACAGCTTACGGTCTTTCGATCGAGTGTCATGGGATTCGACAGGAACCAAAAGGATTGCAAGCAGGTGAGAAGACAAGCACAACAGGGGTCAGCCACTGTAGCCTTATACCCCACAAGTCACAACTAAACACGAACAACCAAGAACGAACAGCGAGGCAAATCGCAAGAGTTGTGACTTGGTCCCATGGTACTTCAGCTTACAAGCCACAAAAATTGGCGCAAGCAGGAGAGAATGGGACAGGAGAAATAGGCGAAGGGTTGGCTAGGCTGTCCATATCATGTTCTCAGTAGAGCAGGTTTTCTAACGGTCGATCGAGTCGACTCGCATTGTTCCAAGAACATGAAATAGACCATAGCTTCACTAACTAGAAGAGAGATTGGAACGGGGAAAAGAAAAGGGAAAGTGGTCTACTTCTCCCGATCCACACGCCATGGAAAAGGCGAGGCATTGGAGAGGAGCGACACACAAGAGAACACACAACACTCAACCCACTTGTAGGGTACCATGACCTACGTGCACTAAATGCACCTAGACACCCCTAGGGCCTTAGCGGTGCGGTTGTCACCGCAAGGACCTAAGAAGCACCATGGTCTAAAATAGGTACAAACATACAAGGGCTTGAGCACGAAGGAGCCAAAATAGAGAAAAGGATGCACCTTCCTTTGATACACTCGCCATGGTAACGGACGAAGGTTGAAGGAATAGAGACACAAACTCGCAGTTCCTCAAACCACACCAAATCGTAGGGCACCACGACCTCCGTGCACTAAAATGGCACAAGGTAATCCCTTGTTCTAGGTGGTGCAAGCATATGAGGTGGGTAAGACAAAGAGAAGCAAAAGATGTAAAGTCCGATGGTCATTGCGAGATGACTCGCGGCCATGAGCTTTACCTACAAGAGTTGGCATCCGTTGTTTTCACGAAGGTTGTCCCCTAACTCGAATCCCGCTAGACTAGGTCATGGAGGGCTCACAACGTGTGGATAATAACCACGTCGATAACGACATCAACACCGAGTCCAACATGGCCAAATCCTAGGGACAAGGATAGGAGCTAACGATCGTGAACCAACGGGGACAACTAAACACAAGAGAAGGGATCACGCTTGGCGTTACAGCCACAACGGGACGAACCCACGACCGAACGACCAAACACATCGCTTCTCTACCGGCTCGAAGGCTCGGTCCACAGAGACAGAACACCACCACACAAGCACAAAGCCAACACAATGGAGTAACACATATCCATAGTGACAGGGAGATAGATAGACCGGCACGAAGGCACGGCACAGGCACAAGTCTAGATAGATATAGATAACATGGATATCAAGAGTATATGATGACAGGTGCGACAAGTATTAACAAGTATTGAATAGAAGAGTTTTGCCGATGTCAAGAATGGCGTCAGCGAGTTCCAAAGACTTGACCTTGAAGCAGCGAAGACAACGGAGCTTGTCGTGGTGGATCAACGACACGTCCGGGGAAACCACGGCCACATGCGGCCACCCCGGGCCGGCTGTAGCTAGCTGTAGCCCCCACTGGCTGGCCTCAGGCTATAGCCATGGTGACAGGAGGGAAAAGGTGGGGTATTTGGCACTGCAGAGGCTCACCGGGGTGGAGTAGGAGCACCAGCGAGGTCGAGAGCAGTGGTGTGGCTCACGGATGGCGAGGTCGACGAAGCGGCCACAGGCAGGGTGGAGGCGGCGGCTCGGTGGGGGAGAGGCAGGGTGTGCGGCTGCTGCGGCTTAAGTAGTACCGAGCTAGGGCTTCCAAGGGACTAGAGGCCATCCTCGTCGTCCGTTCTTGCACTGGGACACACGGCAGTCTTCAGGGGGGGCGAGGCGCGGACGCCGAGAGCGGTAGTGGCACGGGCGTCGGGCAGGGTCGCGAGTCGCGATGCGCGCGCGTGGGGTGGCTCGGGTCTGTGGTTGGGCGCACGTGCGTGGCCATCAGGCGGCGGCGGCGCGGCTGCTGGGAGGGACTCGTCCCTCCCCTTAGGGTTTGGGAGCCAGGGGGCTCGGCTGGGCCTCTGGGCCAAGGAGGAGGCAGGGTGCGAGCTGGCCTGGCCTTGCGTGGGCCTGTGCAAGAGCTGGTGAGGAGAGGAGGCGAGTTGGGCCAGGGAAGGGAGGGAGGTTAGCTGGGCCGGCAAGAAAGGAGGAAAGGGAAAGGGGAAATGGCAACTGGGCCGGCTGCTTGAGAGGCCTTCTCTTCCCATATCTATTCACAACACAGATTTTCGATATATAGATATCACAATGGAATTTTCCTTTCATGGGTCAAAGGAATTTTGGAGGAACTCCAAAAGGACTTGAGAGAAATTCAAGGAGAGGAATTCTGATACGGATTTGAATTGGATCCAAGGTGGGATTTTGATCGGGAATATTCAATAGAGGTTTCGAGATATCCGATGGGAGATTTGCCATGGATTTGTGCACTAAAAAACAAAATGGAACACGGAACACGAAACCCGAAACCAACTCAAGAGCCAAGGCACACATCTACAACCACATCTACATGTATGCAACGATTCTCTAGTAAACTCCCCTAGAGTTAGCTCAGTTTTAACCTAGCAACTACATGCTTCACACATTACATGAAAAGTTTTTGAAAGTTCGGATTTTTGGGTTGTTAGAAAACACGGGTTGTTACACCTTTTAAGGGTCTTTCCTCTTAGTCCATCACTAGCTTGTCTCACCGTTCTACTTCACGGGATCTCCGATCACATAGAACAGGTTACCACTATGATAGACTTTAGGTGGGTCTCAACCCCATCTCTCTCGATGCAATTTCTATCACATTACGTGATAGTCCCTTAGTAAATTGATCTGCCAGATTTTTAGACGTGCGAACATAATCCAACGCTATAACTCCGGAGTTTCTCAATTTTCTGACAGATTTTAACCGCCTCTTTATATGCCTTGTGGACTTCATGTTATTCTTTAAATTGTTTACTTTGACTATCATAGTCTGATTATCACAGTTCATGGAAATAGTCGGTATAGATTTATCTACTACCAGTAAATCCATTAGGAGTTCACGAAGCCATTCAGCTTCAGCACCAGCGGTGTCTAATGTTGTGAGTTCTGCTTCCATGGTTGACTTTGTTAAGATAGTCTGCTTGCAAGACTTCCATGAAACAACGTCACCTCCAAGTAGAAACACATATCTACTTGTGGCATATAGCTCATCAGCATCAGATATACAATTTGCATCACAATATCCCTCTAGTACTTTAGGATACCCGGAATAGTGAATGACATAACTCATTGTACCTTTTAGGTAACACATTACTCTATCGAGAGCACGCCAATGATTATCTTCCGGATTTGACACAAACCGGCTAAGCTTGCACACAGCAAAAGAGACATCAGGCCTTGTAGCGCTTGCCAAGTACATGAGAGAACCAATTATTTGGGAGTATCTTAATTGATCCCTTGCTATTATTTGATTCTTTCTTAATAGCACACTAGGGTCATAAGGTGTAGGAGCAGTCTGACAGTCACTATATCCAAAGCGACTTAAGACTTTTTCTACATAGTAGGATTGCACAAGAGTAACCCCACCATCACCTTCCTTTAGTAGCTTGACATTAAGAATAACATCAGCTTCTCCCAAATCTTTCATCTCAAAATTGCTAGATAAAAATTCTTTAACCTCCTTGATCACATCAAGGCTAGTTCCCAAAATTAATATGTCATCAACATATAAGCATAATATTACACCTTCACCCCCACCATACCAATAATACATGCATTTGTCAGCTTCATTTACAATAAAGCCAGCAGATGTTAAAGTTTTGTCGAACTTCTCGTGCCATTGCTTAGGAGCTTGTTTGAGGCCATATAGAGACTTCAATAATTTACACACCATGCCTTCATGAACATTTGCTACAAATCCATCTAGCTAATCCATATAGATCTCCTCATCTAACTCTCCATTAAGGAAGTTGTCTTAACATCCATTTGATGAACGATAAGACCATGAGAGGCTGCCAAAGAAAGTAGCACTCGAATTGTGGTCAAGCGAGCAACAGGTGAATAAGTATCAAAGAAATCATCTCCTTCTTTTTGGGTATAACCCTTGGTCACAAGCCTTGCCTTGTACAGTACCTCTCAATTTTACCATCAGGCCTTAGCTTTTTCTTAAACACCCATTTGCACCCTATGGGTTTACAACCATATGGACGTTCAACAATTTCCCAAGTTCCATTAGACATAATTGAATCCATCTCACTCCTTACTGCTTCCTTCCAAGAGTCAGCATCAGGAGAGGAATATGCCTCTTCAATGGTCGTTGGTGTGTCATCCACAAGATACACAATATAGTCATCACCAAAAGACTTTGCAGTCCTCTGTCTCTTACTCTTTCGAGTGACTATAGAGGTATCTTCTTCTGGATCATGCACATGGGGTTCCTCATTTTGTTCTATCAGAATGAAATGTTCGTGGGAAATTACAGAATCATGATTAGAAGTGCTAGGTTCTTTCTTCATTGGAAATTCATTCTCAAAAAAATGTAGCGTCTCTGGATTCCATTATAGTACCAACATGCATGTCAGGTACTCTAGAATTAAATATTAAAAACCTATAGCCAACGATGTGAATAGCATAACCAAGGAACACATAATCAACAGTTTTAGGTCCGAGTTTGCGCTTCTTGTTTATTGGTACATTCACTTTGGCCAAACAACCCCAAGTGCGCAAATAAGAGAGATTTAATCTTTTCTTCTCCCATTCCTCGAATGGTGTGATTTCTTTATTCTTTATAGGAACTCTATTCAGGACATGACATGCTGTCAAAATAGCTTCATCCCACCATTCCTTGGATAGCCCCGCTGTCTCTAACATGACATTAACCAACTCAGTTAGAGTGTGGTTCTTTCTTTCAGCAATCTCATTGGATTGTGGTGAGTATGGAGGTGTCCTCTCATAAATAATTCCATGTTATACGCAGAATTTAGAAAATTCATTTGAAAAGTATTCTCCTCCTCGATCGAATCTTAACCGTTTAATTTTCCTCTCAAGTTAATTTTCTACCTCAGCTTTATAGGTCTAAAAATAATGTAACGCTTCATCTTTTGTTTTTAATAAGAACACGTAGCAAAATCTAGTACAATCATCTATAAAAGTCATGAAATATCTTTTGCCACCTTTGGTCAACTCACCATTCATCTCGCATAGATCAGAATGGACTACTTCTAACGGTGCCAAGAACCTCGCCTCAATAGCCTTGTGAGGCTTGCGGGGTTGCTTCGATTGAACGCATACATGGCACTTAAAACCTTTGACCAAGTTGAATTTCGAAATTAAATTAAGATTTGCTAGCCGTGATAAACAACCAAAGTTTACATGACAAAGTCGCGAATGCCAAATATTAGACTCGTCTAAAATAATAGCATTGTTCACAACTTTATTACACACATCATCATGTAAAGAAAAGCGGAACAAGTCTCCGCTGTCATAACCTTTACCAACAAATGTTCCATACTTAGACAGTACACATTTATTAGCCTCAAGCACAATTTTATAACCATCTCGACATAATTGAGAGCCGCTAACTAGATTCTTTTTTATGGAGGGGACATGCTACACGTTCTTCAACATCGTCTTTCCCGAAGTAAACTTCAGATTGACTGTACCAACACCAAGAACATACGCATGTGATCCGTTTCCCATCAGCAAGGATCCAGTTCCGTCGACCTGATAAGAAGAAAAGAAAGAAACATCAGCACACATGAATATTAGCACCACTGTCCATCCACCACTCAGGAGAATGACAAACTGAAAGAACAGTAGGTAAAGAAATACCGTACCCAGATGTTCCTCCCTCTGTTTGACTAATAACCATATTTGCAGATTTCTTTTCTTGCTAAAATTTGTGGTCTGGGCACGAACCTGCCCAATGCTGGTCGTTACCGCAAACAAAACAACCTCCTTCCTTTTTCTTCTTCTTAAAAGAGGTTGTTTGTTTTGGCTTTGAGTTGTTCTCTTGCTTGTTCTTCTTCTTATTACGAGATGAATTATTTTTCTTTTGCACCATGTTGGTTGCAGAAGACTCCGCTCCCTTTCCACATGTGTCTTTTGCTCTCGCTTTCTCTTCAACATCAAGAGTTCCAATAAGTTTAGCAACGCTGAACTCTTTTCTCTTGTGTTTTAGAGAAGTAGAAAAATCCTTACAAGAAGGTGGCAACTTAGCGATAATACCACCGGCCACGAATTTGTCAGGTAAAACACAGGGAAATTGTTCGAGTTCTTTTTCTAGTGCCTGTATCTCATGAGTCTGTTCCACTACTGGACGGTTATCAACCATCTTGTAGTCATACAACTGCTCTATGATATACAGTTCCCTCCCAACGTCAGAAACACCAAACTGAGCCTCAAGAGCATCCCATAATTCTTTGGTTGTCTTGCAAATGATATAGTTGTCCTCATACTTGACATGAAGTGCGCTAATTACGGCGCCTCGAAACAGGTTATCGGCCGCCTTGAACCGTTTCTCCTCATCAAGAGTATACTGTTCGGGCTTCCCCTGCGCAGCGTAATAGCAATTCATGGCAGTAAGCCACAATATCATTTTTGCACGCCACCTCTTGAAATTTGTACCATCAAAATCATTTGGTTTCAGCGCAACAGCAAAACCTCTAACAGAAAATGAAAATTGCCTACTATCAAGTTTTTGGATTGTACGATAATTAGACATTTTCATGATTAATTTAATCCGGAAAAACAGTAACAAAAGTGTGAATACAGATATAGACACATGTGTAATATTGCTACTGCTATCAGAGAAATATAACATCAAGAACACGATTAGCAGGGAGATCGAAGTATACCCTGCGGAGGGACCTGTGCCGGAGGCTGGCGGCTCCATTCCCACTAGTCATCATAGTGAGTTGCGCGAAGTCGTGGACCACCATCGATGCAGAGAGATGTACGCAGTGCCGTCCCTTGAACCGTTCACCGGGAAGAAGACCGGAGGCCTGCTCTCTAACTCTCTGAATTCTCACAGAAGGCTAGACGGGGAAGAGTTCTTCGGTTCGCCACAGAGAAGAAGGTTGCGCAGCTTATAGAAAGGAGACACACGGGTGAGGGGAAGGAAAGCCAACCGACAGACTTGAATCTTGGGAAATTAATTCACTTCAAGTCTGACGTTACAACATTGATTGCTGATTGAGACCACACGGCTCGGCTCGCATGCCACGCCACGCCACGCCACGGCGGCGGCGCGCGCGTGTGACACCAGTCAATCTCCCATCAACTTTTTAATTGGTGCACATAAAATTTACCTATTTAAACTGAGTTAAATTATAGTTAATATCTCATATGAGATTATACTATAATGCAACATAACATATAGTATAAGACTATGATTTATTAGATTATTAAAATATAAGACAAGCCCATTTATTCAACGATGGACACGTACGTCTGGTCCGTCCGCCGACGAGAGCTAGCGGGCGAATGAATCTGTACTTGCTTGTTCCCGCGCTAGCGCCCGCAGTCTCGCTCTCGCGCGGCGGTTCGCCGACTAGCTAGCCGTCAACTCGGGCAGTTTGATATGTAAAACAAAAACAAAAAAACTGCCATTTTGATCGGTAAATGTGCGGACCGATTTTCTTGAACTTTAGTTTAACCTTAAGTGACTGCTTAGCTGATGCTGCTTGATGGAAGTAGTCATGCCCGGCCCTTCACACAACTCGTTAAGCCTGTGCCGTCCTGATAAGTCCCGAGTCCTGAGCCACCGGTCTGCAACTGAATGAAAGACACAACAAGGAACATACGGAGTATAGTACAATATATACAATCATATGCGCAACTAATCATGCGCCACCGTACGTACATGAACGATGGGCCCGGGACCAATGCAAGCAGCCGTACCCGTCGTCGTCCCGTACGTCGTCGACTTCGATCGAATTCGAACGTGCAGTGCAATGAATGAAGTAACGGAGTAGTATTCCAGATCCTGCGATCTAATTGGGCAGCCCATCGAGATCGATCGATCGACCAAGCAAGCCGGCCAGGGTCAGTCGTCACCGCCCGCCAGCTACCTAGCTTAGCGCGCTGTAGTAGCCTGTAGGGGTATCTCTATCTTGGCCATGGCCATATTAATTCCAAATAATCCACTCTCTGTCGGTTTATCTACGGTCTATGCACTTTGGCGGCTATTCTAGGAGCGGTTTATTCATTTTGTCCGCGAGAATTACTAGTATTGTTCAATTCAATTTGCATATATTTTGGTCAAACCAGATAAGAGAATTAAATATCTCCATGTGCACTGTGAGTTAGAAACTACAAGAAAAATCGACTCTCTGCTCCATGTTACAAGAATTTACGTACTAGTATATCTCAACTTTTATTTAGACTGACAATTCAAGATTAGTACCACGTATTAGATCCATCAAAAACACTACTTTTATATGGTCCGACCTTTTTCATTTAACTTGATACATTTTTATGGATATTACAAGTCAAAAAAAAATTTAAAAAGTTTGATTCACAACAGACCTATAGATAAACTTATATTTTTTCTGTCCGAGGAAGTATACTCAAACGAAACAACGTTGGCACATTGCGATGGTGACCATCACCAAATTAGCGGTCAGATCGAAGCACTACTCCGTAGAATCACCTGCAGCCAATGGTAACGCACATGCACGGACACACTCACACACGCTTCAATAATCTATCCATCTATCTTTATCGAGAAGAAAAGCGTGCGCGCAGGTGCACATAATGTACTGTCGGTGCCATTAACATTTATGATTTATATTTAGTACTTCCTTTATTTCAAATTATAAGGTACTTTCTTTATTTCAAATTATAAGGTACTGTATTCTCTGAGATTTTTAAAATGAAAGGGGGAGTACGTACTGCTGTAACACAGGATAAGAAACAAATTTTTTTTTGACAACTTAGGATAAGAAACAATTGTTTTTGTGTCGAACAAGTACTAAAGCAGATAAATCTAGTAAGTAATTGCTCCTTTCTCAGCCACACCTTTTGAATCCAATCCAAGTCAATAAAATGCCAAAGAGTTGTACGTACGCATGTCGTCAATATAGCTAAAGCCAATGGCCGGCATTGGAAAACTATCCGTCCCCACTCAAAGTATGTACCGTACCAATTTGGGCTCTGGCCGGCAACTTTGAATCCTATACCAAAATATATAAAAATAAATACTACAATACAAACAAGTTATTATGCATGGAAAAGTGCTTTGAGAAATTTAAGTATGGATGACTGATAAGTCGGTTGATGCTGTTTTTGACTGTTTTATTGTGAGAAAATTTTTATTTCAGTGATTGATAAGCCAAGCGAACAGAGTGACGTCACTGTATGTAGCTAGACTATGTTACTACTTAGTATTTGTTTCAAAATTTATTTCGAATCCAAAAGGTTGAGGGTCCTGGAATTGTTATATATCTGGTTGTTATAATTTCCTACAATGTTTTTGATTGATTTAAGTAATGTTGAAAAAAAATGTGATCCAACAACTAAGTGGTTTTCAGTAACTTTTAGGTCTGTCTGCCTTGTTCTTATCAAAACTACTACACCTGCCTTGTTTGGGTTACAAGTAATTGTGCTACAAGGACCTATTTGGCTAGAGGTCATGCTTATTGTCACACATGCATCTCCCAGCCTTACGTACTTTGTATTTTGTCTCAATATTGATGAAAACACCACACATGTTTATTAATGTCAATAAACACATCGCCTCCTATACTAACATAATAATGTTATTAAATTATGAAATAAATCTAAAAATTATGAGCATGCGCATCAATAGTTTAGTCCTGTTCGCTTGGTTTATCAACCGGCTTATCAGCCACCGAAACAGTGTTTTTGTCTCACAGAAAAACAGTCAAAACAGCATGGCTTATCAGCCAAGCGAACAGGCCGGACCTAATAGCCAGTGAAGCTAAGCATTACCTGCACTTATTTAACACCATTTTTCCCAAAAATACAGTCGATTTAAATAATCACATCTCCTAATTAAACCTCCTAGTGAACAACGAAAGGATTATAGATACAGTTACGTATAATGCCGTTTCTGCATAAATTGTGGAACCTTTTCTCCCCCGCAAAACAAAGTAGCGTGTAGGCCAACTAACATGTTGATCTTGAACCTCTTTCTCAGCGAAGATAAAAAGCACTTGGCAAAGGCCAAGTGGCAAGTGATAGGATAGGAACTTGCACGCTGCTTTGGGAAAACGTTGCTTGCTTTCATTTCTAACTGTTCTTTTTTGAAGCAAATAAATGAATGAATGAAAAACTTCTACCGGGGGGAAAATCGAAGTGATAGCATCAACATGCTGCAACTTGCCTCGTGCTAGCACAGAGACGGGACGAGACGGATGGCTCGGACACCTGGCCGGAGAAGAAACACGGTCAGAGGGGCAGGGCAGGCAGAGGAGGCATACACATGCACGCACTCCACGGCAAAATCAGCGCGCGATGTGCAAGGGCAACTGCAACTTGGGCTGCTGCCGTTTCTATTCTAGCCGCACCGTATATTCCAAAGCTTTCGTCGTCGTCTTTTTCGCGCCGTCGCCGGCCGTCGTCTCTGATCCCAGTGATCCGTGTTGGCAATGGCAACGGGCGCGGCGTTGTTGGTGCATGGCCGATGGGAATGGGAGCGCCACTGCATCTCACGCCCTTTCCTTCCGTCTCTTCATTTAATTAACCGTGTCCTCCACTCCTCCTCGTCTATGTTACACTACCTGTGGATTGCGGGTACAGATGTGCCTCTAATTTTCGTTCGATGAGACGATGACTGATGCAAGCATAACATATATAGATATAGATGGTACACTATGGCTCTTTTAGGCAGGATTTATTATGATTACAACTAATTTGTAGGACTAATTTGTTGTGACGTAGAAACATTGTTTCATGACTGAAAATTATGGTTGATTCTGGTATGAACAGAGCCTAGATAATTATTAGCTTGAGTTTTAGATATATCCAACTATTCAAACTAAATTAGATAATAGGTAATAGCCAGATGATCAGATAGTAAATCCAAACGAACTTAGGGGCTCAAAATGGGACTTTGGGTGCAATAAAATTGAACGGGAGTATCATTTCAATGTTCCATTTACATTGTTGCAAATGCTGCTTTATTCGTGTCCTATAGTCCTACTAGTCGAAAACATAATTCGAGAGAACTTAGGGGCTTAAAATGGGACTTTGGATTTGCTGATTCTTCGAAAAAGAGAGGCGTTTGGGACAGATGCGAGGAACATGGTTTTAGCGACGAGAATTGTTGATGCAGAATGGACCCCAGATCGCTACACATATCATTTAGGGCTATAATAAGCCCAGTTAAAGCTTCGAGAAAGAGCACTCTATGACCCACAAACAAGCACACTAAGTACCCAAGCCCGACGAAAAAGCAAGCCTTGGAAAACCCAGTTAAGTACCTCAAGTCCAGAGCGAGAGAAATATTTCAGCCCACCAAGACACCAAGCTCCACAGCCCAGTAACCCGTCTTGCCTGGCCGTCCCAAAAACCGCTAGCCCATTTTCTCGGCCTGCCTCGCGCAAACTCGTCCCAGCACACCGCCGTCGTCCTCGCTCAGCTCGTTCTGTCCTCGTGAGCTCCGCCTGCCCTCCCTACTGGACAGCCACAGCCATCTTCCCCCCACCTGTATACAGTTACAAAAGCTTGGCACTCGCATGCTCTTCGCCCCCTCGCGCCTACCGCTGCCTCGCCGCCTCCGCCTAGCTCCGGGCTCCCCAATGGCCTCCACGCTCGCCATCCTCAGGCCCTCTGCGCCGGCCCCGCTCGAGGGGCGCGGGGCCCGGGCTGCCGCGCCGGCGACCGCGAGGGTGGCGCTGTCGTCCAGATCTAGGTATTCGTCGGCCAGGGTGTCGGTCGGCTCCGAGGTTGCAGTGGGCGCCGACGCGCTCTTCGCCGACTATAAGCCCACCACCGCTTTCCTCTTCCCCGGCCAGGTACGGTGAGGGTGAGGCGCTCCTTTTTGCAAGTTGCGGGCCGTTTGCACGCGTGTGTGGATTAATTCTGTGAATGGTCATCAGTCATCACTATACGATGGTTTATGCAACAAGTAGAATGTCGTACCTTCGGAATTGAAGCCGGCAATGAATTGTCACCTTTTTACACGTTTCAGTAAACGTACATCAAATTTGGTCACAAAAGTTTAAGTTGCGATGGCTTGATTGTGTCAGGAGTTTATGTGGATTAATAATTTGGTGCTTTAGTGCTGCTGTAATTGCATAGTTCTCCAGTCTCAGTGGGGAGTTGGGGGAGTTTCATGGCGTTGTTCATGTCATACGAAATGAATTAAAATTTTCATGAAACACCCACTCTCAATGTAGAGTTTCATTCTATAGTTTCATAGTCATTTAATTTCATGACTCGTAAAGAGTTGGTATTCATGACAAGAGAGTTTATCTATATGAAACCCATTTCTTCTCTTTCTTCTTAAATATGTTGACATGTCATAAAAAATGCCTATGTGACAACATATTTAATGTGAATGAAACTTAGATGAAACCTCACTGAGACTGGCCTAAGCTATAGAAATAAATACCTCCACCATTCTCCAATAAATAATACCTTTGACCCTTCAGTTACGCCGAACCCTTTATTGCTGTATGCTTCGATTTCAGGGTGCCCAAACCGTTGGAATGGGAGCAGAAGTTCAGAGTGTTCCAGCAGCTACCAAATTGTTCAACCAGGCAAATGAAATCCTTGGGTACCTCCAAACCTCTGATATATCTACTACGCATTTTTTTCTCTCCCAAGATCTCTTTCTCTCTCCTGCACTGGCAATACTTAGTTATAATCCACGAACCTTCACCTTCCAAGGAATATAGTTATAGTGCTTATGCTAACACTTTCCTTTCTACTGGTTCATATAGATATGACTTGCTGGATCTTTGCACCAATGGGCCAAAAGAAAAGCTTGACTCAACAGTGATCAGTCAGGTATGTGGATTTCAGAGTCCCAACTAATTTGCACCAACTGTCATGCATGGTTAATTCATTTTATTGTCCATGCAATTATGCAACTTATTTGCTCCTGCTAAATGTGCCCCACCAAAATAAGT
Source organism: Microstegium vimineum (assembly GCA_022036555.1). Lineage (NCBI taxonomy): Eukaryota > Viridiplantae > Streptophyta > Magnoliopsida > Poales > Poaceae > Microstegium > Microstegium vimineum. The sequence goes on along the minus strand of CM039139.1, from coordinate 6,741,184 downwards.
TTCCTGATTCATATGGTATAGTTTGTAGTTTACATGCTTGGGTTGGATCCCAGATTCTAATGTGTAGTTCTTAAGCAGCACCCTCTTCTGGTTTGGTTACCAATGCGAGTACTTGCATTTTGAAGCTTGCAATTGTGGCCAGAATCTCCAGAAATTAATTTGTTAGTTTTGTTCTAAATAAGATATAGTAAGGGCATGTACAATGCAAGATGCTTAGACATATGTGCTTAAGGAGAACGAATGTGTCATACTACTGAGCATCTGCTTGTGCCTACAATGCAAACAGATGCTTAGGTAGGTTTAACCTCCTTGTTAACACAAATTAAGCATTGGTACCAACTTAAGCATCTTATCCACCTTTGAAGCATCGGGTGCTATTGTTGCTGAAGAAAAAGTATTTTTTGTTTTGCTTTGTTAAGCATCTCTCTAAGCACCTCCATTGTACATGCTCTAAGACTGCATAGGATTATCCTTTGAATTACAGTATTTTTGCAGTCTTGAATTTCTGCCTGCTGAATAAGTTCTTTTTGCAGCCGGCTATATATGTTACCAGCCTTGCAGCAGTAGAGTTACTACGTGCACGTGATGGAGGCCAAGATGTGGTTGACTCTGTAGATGTTACATGTGGTCTCAGTTTGGGAGAATATACCGCTCTTGCATTTGCTGGTGCTTTTAGGTATTCATTCTGTTCCATCCAGAAGCACTCGTTTGTTCTGTCAAGTCATGTCCATCATGGAATGAACAAAGCGTACATGATAGGCTTACTTTTGCAGCTGTAACTTGGATTTAATAGTATATCAACTACGCACACTAACACATCCTATATCACCATGCAGCTTTGAGAACGGACTGAAGCTTGTCAAGCTACGAGGTGAAGCTATGCAGGTTTGTCTACTGAAACACTAAGAGATAATTTGTTTGATTCTGTAGATTGAATTCTAATGTTCATTATGTGTGTAGGATGCTTCAGATGCTGCCAATAGTGCGATGGTTAGTGTGATTGGTCTGGATTCAGAAAAGGTGCAAGAACTGTGTGATGCTGCTAATGAGGAAGTAGATGAAAATGAAAGAGTTCAGATAGCAAACTTTCTGTGCCCTGTAAGTGTTTTATCTGATGCTGTCGGTAACTTCGTATGCTGGCTCTTGAAGTCTTTATTGATATGAAACAAGTACATAAAAATACATTGCAGGGAAATTATGCAGTTTCTGGTGGTGTAAAAGGTATTGAAGTAGTTGAAGCCAAAGCAAAGTCCTTCAAGGCCAGAATGACGGTTAGTGTTCCAAAAATGTTTTGCTTGAATCATATTTATGGAAATATTATATATAACTTGATATGGTTAAGCATATTACAGTTTTCAGTTATTCTGCTTCCCATTCTCGGATTCTCCTTTATGTTACCAAAGGACTTTGCATGCTTAACCATTGTATTTCCAGGTTCGCCTAGCTGTTGCTGGTGCTTTCCATACTAGCTTCATGCAACCAGCTGTTTCAAGATTGGAATCTGTGTTGGCTGCCACTGAGATTAGAACACCTAGAATCCCGGTCATCTCCAATGTTGATGCGCAGCCCCACTCAGATCCTGACACCATCAAGCAGATTTTAGCGCAGCAGGTGAGTTCTATACCAAACTTGGATTCTTACTGCAGGCTACTAGGCTTGCCACTTTCTAGGGTTAAGTGATTTTTTATGGTTGCATGGGTCTGACCTACCTGCACAACAGGTAACCTCTCCAGTGCAATGGAAACCACTGTTAAGACTCTTATGGGCAAGGGGCTTGAGAAAAGTTATGAACTCGGACCAGGAAAGGTAAGTGATTAGTTTCCTGTCTGTGATTTATTTATTGTTTAGTAATGTTCCTTGAGTTATAGCAGTGAGGTAGATTTCAATGTTCTAGTATAGCTGGAAGGATTCCCGAACTCACTAGTAATGCTCTTGAACTATACTTCTTTTTTCTGGCATCCAGGTTATAGCAGGTATTCTCAAGAGAATTAACAAAGGCGCTAGCATTGAGAACATCGGGGCTTGAAATTCAGGGATCTGAAGAACTCTTGATGGGACTAAGTTACACAACAGAGGATTAGCCAACCGACGCCCATTATTGTGGAACTAAGTTTCCACTCATAGAGTTAGCGATTTTTTTGGTACATTTTTTTCCCCTTTGTGGTTGAATTTTGATCTTAATGTAAAATTGACACTTACACTCCTCTGGTCCAATGATTATATGAACAGCGTAGTTTTCACAATATTTGAATAACAAGCACATGTGTTTGGTGAAGTTTGTCCAGATTCAATGTTGTTGCCTTCCCTGATCCATCCCCACTTCTCTCTTATTCACCGGGGCTTACCAGATTGGCGGTTAGCACACTTAGAACAATTCTAGCAATGGTCTCAAAAATAGCAATTCTAGCAACGGTCTCAAAAATAGCCTCAAAGTCAGGGGTCATATTCCATATTTTCTCTTTTTTCATTTGACATAAATTCTTCCAATAATGTTACTGTATTATACAAATAACTACTACTAAAGACTACAAACTCAAGTTTCAATTTAAATTTAAAATAGATCACATAGTTTAAGTTCCCCTTGTTAAAGTTCATACATGAAACATAGGAAACAATCACTTCCCTTCGCCATTGCTATCACCACTGCTAGCCTCGCTACCTTCACCAATTGAACCACTTTGATCCACCAAACTTATTAATGGCGCCATCCGCTTAGCTGCAACTGAATGTTGAGGCCTCATTGCAATCATATATGCTTCCATACCCGGTTCTAGAGTGTTGATATCAGAAATATGATCCTTTGTTCTTGCTCCCAACCAACCTCCGCTCCTCAATGTCCGCCTTTGTTTTGATCTGCCTCCATCTTGTGAGCTCAAGCGAGATCTTGAGCTCTTATATCATCTTGCTCTCCTCCCATCTCGTCCTTGTTCTTCCTCCAAAAATGACGTTTTGAAGGACCTCTTTGTACGGTCCATCATCACTCAGCTCTTCATTTTCTCCTTCGCCAGCTTTCTACCAAAGTAGAATTGGCCTTTTCTTCCCACTTGGCATGGTTAAATCAGGACTCCCACAGTCCCACTCTTGTTACTTGCCCCATCTTATCCATCACAACAGGGGTTTTCTGGAAGCTACATGATTGTCCTAGGTCTGTTGTAACTGTCTAGTGACATAAACATACAATGTCACACCTTAAACCAATAATGAACAAAAGGAAATGCCTTGTGATTCAACGAATATGCTGCCTTATAATGGTGTCGCAACATAGTTCTTGGATGCCTCATTTCCTAGCGTACGTAGTTGCTTGACCTTTACCATCCCTTTGAAGACCCTGTAGTTGCCACTTTACTTTGGGTGATAAAATTTTCTAGATCTAGAGGATCAAAAGAGATGAAATCAATGTTGGTATCCTTGGACAACATCCCAGAAAAACCTCCAGTTGACATTCACAATTTAGTGACAGCCAATTAAATAACATCTCGCAACAAGTTAACAGGACAAAGGTTTAATTTAAATGCTCAAAACTTAACATTGTTCACGTCCACAGCCAATTACCGAATTACTAGGCAACAACTTTGGCATCAAAACTATGGTTTTTGAAGTACATTGGGAGGAACTAGTTGAGACCCCAACAAACATCCAGATTCAACGAAACGAAAGGGAGATATCCATTGCATCATCTTTATGCATTTTCGGTCATAGGGTACTCAAAAACCACGTCTTTCCCACACAGCCTGCGGTAGACAGCAGTGTAGGTCTCCAGCTTGTACTCCGTGTTGTTCCTCTCCTTTGGGTCCAAGAAGATCTGAATGGCATCAGAAGAAAGGTCAGTACTTGCTGCAAGATATTAGCCAAACCATATATCAAATCCAAGACAATTGTAGATAACAAAAACCAAGGCAATGAGACAATTGTTGATAACAAGTGTTTTTGGACAAGTGAATACAATTGTCAGGAGATGTCTGTGACAACCTTCATTTACTCAATAGGATATGTAGATTATCTGAAGAAAGCAAGATGATCTACCTTGATGATCTTGGCACCATCCAGACGGTATCTGACGCGCTTCCCCACAATCTCAGCTGGGTAGACAACATCCTCCAAGATGCCATCATGAACAGCAGTCAGGGTCCTGGTGCGAGGACGCTGAACAGCTGAACCCTTCTTGGGTGGCCTCACAATCCTCCTTGTGGCAACAACTACCACATCCTGTGCCAAGTGAAATGCATGATCAAATATTCTGGCAAACTTGACACCAATATTGTAGATCAAACAAGATTGTTTAGCCAAAAGTTTATTAACATAGTCATCGTACAAGAATCAACGTAATAACCAACGGACCAAAAACAAGGTGCTCATTATGACAACAGAACATATACCCTATATCACAAACACCAAGCAATCACTCAAGCGCTAACAAAAACAGAGGTAGTATGTGTAGAACAAGCAGTCATGTCTAACATGTCTAACATCTGCTCATTCCATCAAGCAATGATTCAAACATTGACACAAACCAAATGTACAGACTACATATATCACAATGACAGCATTGATAATCAACTGTGAACACAGCTTAGCTGTTCATAACAACCAGTTTTTTGACCGGGCAATAGAATAACAATAGGAAGGTAACTTTGGTGCTACACCTTGTAATCCTGACAATAAACATGAGCTGCATATACATATCCATGTACGGACTCTCACTGTCATCTAAATGCATTACCTCGTGCGTATGCAGTAGCTGTTAATGACAACCAGTTTTATGTCAGAGCAATACAATTACAATAGGAAGCTACCTTTGGTGCTACACCTCCTAATCCTAACAATAAACACGAGTTCTCGTATGGAATCTCAATGTCATCTAAATGCATTACCTCGTGTGTGTACAGTAGCTACAATTAGCTAATAAACTCAACACAGCAGTATATAGAAAAACAAAACAAGAAATTCACCTTGCCGCTGAATTTCTTCTCCAGCTCCCTGACGAGCCTGACGTGGATCTTCCTGAAGGCCTTGCGCAGGCGGTATGGGACGTGGATCACAACAGCCTTCCTGCTCCCGGTAACATCCATCTGGCTGCAAAGTCACAACAAGCATCGTCACCAAATGTCACAACTAGAAACAACGTGCTACTACATCTCAATAGGCGATAATAGATAGTAGGAAGAAACGGTTATCTTACATAGCATTGTTGATGTACAGGTCCTTGAGGTCGCTCTTGAGCTCCTGGTTGCCGTTCTCCAGATCGAAGAAAGCCTGCAGGTACAACAAAACCGGCCGAAGGCACATCATAACCGCGAGACATGGGGCAACCAACCACAGAGCAGAAGTTCCATAAAAAGAAACGCGATAACGGGAGGGGAGAGGAGGGGGAGTGGCGCTCTGCTCACCTGAGCAACGGAGTCCTCGAACTCGGAGGGCTCAAGGCCCTTCTCCTTCTGGATCTTCTTCCTCGCGGTGTACATCTTGCCTTCCCTTCGCCGCCGGACCCTGCGGCCAAGGAGGAGATTCGGAAAGCAGAGCACGGATCAGCAACCCAGCGCAGGGGGAGATAACAACCAGAGAACGCGGCGCCAGATCGATGGCGGACGAGAGGGCGGAGATGGGAATACCTGAGCGGGAGGAGATGGGGTGAGGAAGCGAAGTGGAGGCGCCGGCGCTTAGGGTTTGGAGGAGGCTTGGGTGGCTGCTCGGGTGAGAGCCTTTATACGCTTCGTTAAAACCCTAGCCCCGGGGAGTGGGCCGAGCAGGCTGGGCGGAATGCCAGAGCGTGAAACAGGCCGAGTTTTTTTAGAAGCCTATTTTGCAGCCCGACTTGAGACGTGTGTTTCACTTGCGCTTCTTAGGCCCATAGCACTGTGGCCCAATTGTATCACGGAAAGGCCTTTCGTTTGACTGGCATCACGGGCCACAGCGGAGGTTTCTGGAAGTCAAGAGGGGACACGTGTCACGTGATCAACATGTCGTCTAGTTGTCCATCGTCAGCTGCCGGGTTTTTCCATACGCGCAACCGTGCCTGCCGTGCCGACGACCAAGGAAACCATGCGAGGAGGAAAGAGCCGTCGTTTTCGCTCGGCAGTGGAGGACACATCTTCCTCTCCGCTTCTGGCTTTGATCCGGTCGCATCCAACGCGGGACCTGGTGAACAAGGGCACACCCTCCCACCATCCCACGATTCCTTTCGTCTCCGTCCGTCTCCGCGTAGCAAAAAGTAAACCTAGAATCAGAGAAAGAGATCGCAGGCAGGAGGGAGCACATACGGAGCACCGGAGCAGCGACAGCAGCAGAGGAGATCACCGGGGCTGCTCGCCTGTTTGGAGAGAAGAAGGAAACAAGAGATGGACGAGATCATGAACAAGGTCGGCGCTTACTGGCTGGGGCAGAGGGCCAACAAGGAGATCACCTCGGCCGGCGACGACCTCGATGTCCGTGAGACAAAACCATCCCATCCCTGCTCTTTTCTTGCACCTCATGTCATGTCTGGTTAAATTTCTGTTTCGTCCTACTCCTACCATCGTTCAGCTCAAGCAAGTCCGTCCCGCACACAGCTCTGTTCGTCCTTAAATTAGTATGCCCTCTGACGAATAGCTAGAGCAGCTGAAAGTTACAAATTAACAGTCATGGATGAATCGATTAGTGATTTTTTTTTGAAAAAAAGACAAGTTAGTTATAGAACGAAGAGCCATGGATGAACAGCCATGGTTTCCATCATCCGTTTATTGGGGATACTTGGCATTATGTTCTCTTAATTAAAGCTGAGTTTTTTTTTCTGTCAGAGATTTCCACAGGGAAAGGTGTTGGCTGAGTTTTTTTTTGCTGATTGCGCCGCTGATGTTAATTTGCTACTGCATGCAGTCGCTGTCGACCAGCGTCGGGGACGGGGCGAAATGGCTGGTGAACAAGCTGAAAGGCAAGATGCAGAAGCCGCTAGCGGAGCTGCTCAAGGAGCACAGCCCCCCCGTGGGCCTGTTCCCGCGCGAGGCGACCAACTACGAGTTGGCGCCGGAGACGCGGCGCCTGACGGTGTACATCCCGTCGCCCTGCGAGGTCGGGTACCGCGACGGCTCCGAGCTGCGGTTCGACGCCACGGTGGCGGGAACGCTGGGCGACGGCCGCCTCACGGAGGTGGAGGGGATCAAGACCAAGGTGCTCGTCTGGGCCAGGGTCACCGCCGTCAAGGCCGACGCCGCCAAGGTGCACTTCACCGCGGGGATCAAGAGGTCCCGCAGCAGGGACGCCTACGAGGTCGTCAGGGGCGGCATCACCGTCGACGAGTTCTAGTAGCTTATAATTTCTCTATATCGCGGCTCGCATGGTGGTGGCATGGATGGACGAGCTTCATCTTGCTTACTGCACGCTGAGACGATGGTTGCTTGTGCAGGAATAAATTCTACAGTCATTAGCTAACTGAGAGATTTGCTTGCACCGACCGGTGTGTGTTTGTGCTTTGCTGTGATAATTTAATTTAAAAGTTGCAAGGATTCAGAACATGTGCTCATTGCATATATATCATACATATGTCTCGTGTCGGCCAAATTTTTTAGTACAAAATGGCCCAAGCAGAGATCAAGACAGCTCAAACAATCTGACAGACATTAAACTGAAGAGTGTCTGGTAGTTTATCGGAACAAGGATCGAGCCTGTTTGATCCCAAAGCTAAAAACTAGCTCTCGACCACCTCCTTAGGACTTGTTTAGTTGTTCATATATTTATCTCAATTGTTCATGTATTTATCTCAATACATATGTATTGAAGTGAACTAGATTGTTTTTTAGAATTAAACAATACAATGATAACTTAAATTTGAATGGACAAGTTCTACCACAAATAACTTCTAACTGATCTATAATCAGTTCGCGGATTGAAAATTAAATTTCACTTTAATTCAAACAAGACCAGGAATAAGGCCTGGCGTTGGATGAAGTTCACTCAGAAGCTGCTGCTCCAGACGCAGCGGACTGAAGTCTGAAGCATTGGGCAAAGAGGGAAAAAAATTACATTTCTCTTGTGATACAAAAAAAAATGCACCAGCCGGGAATCGAATCCGGGTCTGTGCCGTAGCAGGGTACTATTCTACCACAAGACCACTGGTACCTCCGTGCATTTTGTGTATCCATCTAATATAACAAATATACACTAACGAAGGATTCTGCCGGTCTGTATCGTGGCAGGGTACTATTCTACCACTAGACCACTGGTGCCTCCGTGCATTTTATGTATCCATCCAATATAACAAATATACACTAACGAAGGATTCTGCCGTGCCATAACATCAAGCTCTTTTTAAACAATTAGTGATTCGTCCATTCCAGCATCCAGCCACAGAAATGAACATTTACGAATATATTACAAAGCATGATGAGCATGTTGCATCGAAACCAAAGGGTATTTTAAAAAAATCTGGGCGCATACAACAATGCAGATAAGCTTGCTGATGCTGAGCAATTCAGATCAACGGGAAAAAAGAAATATTCTTCTATTATTTCCTCACCCCGAGTCTGGAAAAAACAGCACATCAAATTATCTGGAAAGAAATACAGGGTACAGACAGATCTTCGTTTGACAGATACTGATGTGCCACGTCTCAATTCCCCGCTGATAACTCTTGGGCACAACATCACAACAAATGCATCCTGGAGCTAACCTGCGTCTTTCTGTCAGCTGAGCGAGTATGCTTCTGTATGGAAGTACATTGACTTCAAGAAAAAATACATGGGGCTTCGAGAAATGCCCAGACTATTTCCGCCTTTCTTCATTGAACCTTTCGAAAAATGACTTTGAGGCCTCGTATGTAGACCAACATATTGCAGCCGCAGGTGCATGGAACAGCATTCTTGGCTTCCATCCCCTCATGAGCCCGGAATACCCATCTCTCTTTATGATTGTCCTGAACACATCGCCTATTGAGCTGCTTGAAAAACGCTCACAGCCGCACACACCCTGATCACCAAAACGAGTGTTAATATCTTGATGAAACTGAAAGCAGGTTGATAGAGTTCACATTCACAAAGATTAAAAAAAAATCAAACCTTATAGAAATCATCCACAGTAAAACAGAATATACTCCCTCCGTCCCAAAATAAGTAACTTTTAGAGGTTTAATTTTTTTCTTGAAAAATAACTGTCTACAAAAACATGGGACACTACCTCCTAAGGGATCCTTCGGGTATCTCAAACCCCAAGGGGATCCCCGCTTATTCCATGCGGCTGTTGCGGCCCAGTGATTTGCTGCCCCTCCAAGTACCTTCACCTGTTTGGATACCTCCCTGGCCAAAAAAACTCCCGCATCATCGTACCCCTACCCCCGTCCAACCACGCGGAATGGAAGAAAAAAAAACACCTGCAGACTTGTGAATTTGTTTCATAGTCTTCTCCCATGAGCTCACTACCATCTTGCAATTTGTCTTGAGACCGCATCGCGGCCTCCGCCTCCATGTCAGCGAGCAGATTGCTGGCAACCTTGACGTTTCTCATCTTAGCCATTGCTTCCTTGAGAACACGTGTCAGTTTCTAGTTCCGTGGAGCCTGGAGCTTCAGGGCTGGGTGAAGCATCCAAGACCAAAATGATTTGGAGCAATTGCAACTTTGCAAGGCCTGGGTGAAGCAATTTCTCTTCACTCAATCCCAAATGACAAGACAAAATACCCGAGGGGTTTGTTGGGGATGTCATCTACAAATATAATTTCCCCTTTGTAATTTTGTTCCACATGGCTTTGCTCCCCTAGCATCCAGGGGCGGAGCCCAGTGGAGGCGAAACTGGGCTCCCCCGTCCCCCCTTGGCGCAGACATTTTTTCATGGCCAAATTAGTTTTTCAGTCTTCATGGACTTAAAATACCAGTAGCACAGCACCAGCCACTCAACAGATTCCGAGAAAGGAAAGAAGATGAGGTTAAATACGTCTTTTGCCAGCATTTTTAATCTGTCAGAAAATTATTTATTTTGCCAGCTACGACTTCCATATTGATTTGCACCCAAACCAAGAATTTTTTTACAATTCCCTTAATGGTGCATTTGACTTGATAACTTCCAATAGAACAAAGAATTAAATGAAAAGCAGTTAAAACAATATTCAAGCAAGGCCACACTGGTCTATATGTTACAGGAAAAGCCTTCCCAGTTTGTTTTTGTTCCTTTCATGTGTTTCCATTTGTTTTTTTTTTCCCTTATATCATGTTTAAGCTGGTGGAATCAATGTAGATCATGCATTTTAGTGAAAGAGAAACACAGATATATAAGTCAAGAAGAACATGTGATATTCATCAAAAATATTATGTTTAACTTAAATATAACCAGACAATCGTAACATTTAAAGTCCTTCAAACACACAACACAAATGATATGACAACAAAACAATATATTTCATCAGGGCACAAACAAACAAAGGAGTAGACTAGACAGAGAACACACAATAGGTGTAAACTGCAATCTAGAATTCTAATTTGACGTCACGTTAAGTACAAACTCTATATGTGATAGACAGGTTAGTCAAACATATTTGAAGGCCCAAAGTTTGAACTACAAAGATGCTGATGTGTGTGGTTAATGATTTCTAGGAATTTTCACTTTGATTTTCAGCACAAATTTGCAGATCAGCTATGGGCATGTGCTATATGATCTCTATAGTGTCAAACAATTATACCTTTTTGTTTGGCATGATTTCTCTTAGTTCTTATGTCCAAAATTGATACTACGGGCGTGATTGGTTACCCGTAAATGGGCTGGCCAGGCTCCGGCAATACAACATTCAGCTGATTGGTTGGCTGTGTGACGAGTAGAACCTGGCTGCGCGGGTACAAACGGCAGCTTCCAACCTGGCTCTGCAGAAACGGAAATTGATTACGTTTCCCACAGGCCAGGCCGGCGGGGTGCAGTGCTGACGCTTGTAACGTTTATGACTCTCAACGCAGCTAGTCCTTATATGGACATGTGGGTCAGATCCCATTTGGGACACGTCATTTTTTCCCACCGAATAGTATGCTTTTTCCCGCGAAATTAAACTGATTTCTGTTAAATTCCTGCATTCCAAACAGGCCCTCAAGAATTACATCTCACTGTTCAGAGGCAGTAGAACTAAAAAGGTTCTGTTACTATGTCACTAGGCTTCCACAGTAGTTCTACCGGGCATCATTAGAGCAGTGATCACCACTAGCAGGTCAAAGGAACACAAAAGGCTGCTAAATTCATTGTGCAATTGTTTCCAATAATCTTGGAGATGAATAGGATAACTAGATCCTATAAGAGACCCCTCTTTTTTTGTGTGCAAGCCATCAGAAATCACTCAAATCAGCTCTAATATTGTTGCAGAGCATAAAAAATCAGAGCATTGATCAGATTGCAAATCAAGTACACTGTACACTAGATCTTCACCTGGCACTGTAGCTGCGTCTTGACAACATCGAGGGGCGTGGTGATCGCCGCGGCAAGTGCCCCTGCTGCGGCCCCAGCAGTGGCGTGTACGGCGAGGGACTCCTCCTCCGCGGCCATGTCCCCGAGCATCCGCTTGGCCGCCTCGTAGGTGGCGAAGTGGACAGCGGTGTAGGGTGCGTTCATGACCACGGTTGTCCGGTAGGAAACGAAGAAGGCGCTAGGCCCCTCGTCGCGCAGCACAGTGCGGATGCAGTGCCCTACGCCCGTGTAGGGGCTGCTGGTGAGCTGCAGCCGCTGCTTGACGGTGTCCATAGGCGTGAAGACCGCGTCGCTGGCGACGGTCGCGACGACCCCGGAGGCGGCGTGCGCGGCGGGGTTGTTGGGGCCGAGGCGGTCGGTGAGGGCTGACTTGGCGAACTCGTAGACGGAGAAGTAGACGGCGTGTGCGGGGCCCGCACCGAGCGCCATGGCGGGGAGTCCACGGTAGAGGGCGAGGGCGCCGCCCTCGCCGGACACAGCGTTGCGCAGGGCCGCCCTCAGAGACAACGCCGGTCGGCAGGGCGGCGTGCTGGTCTGCATGTGGGTCTTGAGGGTGTCGACGGGGAACATCGCCGTGTGCTCGACGACGCCGGCGACGGAGCCGGCGAGCATGTACTGCCAGAAGCGGAGGCCATCGTGGGTGGCGTCGGGGATGGCGGGGGTGCTAAGCACCGGATTGGAAGGGTGGCCCTGCGGGGTCGTCGGCTCCTCAGCTGTGGCGGGCAGGAGGCGGTCCGGGGTGCGGAAATCCGCAGCCATGGAGGGCGGCTGCGGCAAGGCTAGGGTTTTGAGCGGGGAGCACTGGACGAGGCGATTTGAGGGGAGCACGGAGCGCACGAGGAGAAGGAAATAAAGAGGAGAGATTTGAGGGGAAGGAAGATTTCGCCATTCAGGAGGAGGGGACTGGGAGGAAGAGGAGGTGGTGGTCAAATCGATCTCGCTGCATCCTTCCGGTTCCGGCCTGTCGCAGTTTCTTCCCCGAGTTTTTCTTGTTTCGGGTAAACTGGGTATTCCGGACTCCGAACAGCCACGTGTCTCGGGTAATCTGAGTATTCTGACCATTGGATTTGTGTATTTCTATATTTCTTGATTTGATATGCTGTGTGTAAGCCGAATGGGACTCTAAATTATTAAAAAAAATTACTAATTGGTATGACTTTGTTGGGCTGGTAGATAAGCCGGCTGATTTCAGCTGACTGAAGTGAGAGATAATAAGGTGAAATAAACTGAAACAAGCGGGAAGTAATTCAAGCGAACAGAAGGCTTTGTTCAAGCTGTTCGCAATGCTCTGTTCGTTTGAATTACTTCCAGCTTGTTTCAGCTCACGGAAAAACTACGTGATCCGTTCCGCGCACGAGGCAGCGACCTGCCTCTATCTTCTTCTCCATCTTCAGTGAACCTAGAAAGAGACTCAGGGTGTCGGGTACAAAGGTAAGGGGTATCCTAACCTGCGATAATCTAATGCTTAACATAGTAACCATTTTTTAGGCAGAATCCGATGAGCCGCCCAATCAGTGGGAGAAAACCCATTAAACGAAGGCTTACCTCACCAACAACGGTGACCAGTCGTGGGCCGGTCCATTACTGGAAAAATAGTAGGCAGGACACCCCTTCGCTTCGACCTCAACTGACGGACAGGGGTCAAATGAACGACCCCTCCGCCTCGCCTTAACCCCCCGAATGACGGAAGAGGGGTCGATCGATTCCCCCTCGACCTCAACCCTTCGACCCCGATTGACGGGCAGGGGTCGAACGAACGACTCCTCCGCCTCGACCCCTCGAATGACGGACAGGGGGTCGAACGAACGACCCGCGAGCAGGAGGCTCGATCAGCTCACCTACTCCTAGTATGGGGTAAAGAGAATCCAATGCGCCTACCTGCTTCCGCCTAACGCCATGGGTGCCCACTACCACGGTCAAATCCATCAGTTCGCCGCCCATGCCCCGACTCTCCGTTGATCGTACAACCATTATGGCCACGCCTCAAGTACGGAGGTCAAAGGCACCCCCTCGAGTCTTAAATGGGACAAGCCCTAGACCGCGTTTCCAGGGATGAGTCAGGGTCCCATAGGCCTCGATACTCCTCAACCCGGGGGCTCGACCTCCGTCTCCAACCACTACGGTATGGGGCCCGTCCGCTCCGTCCCGCTTCAACTGAGGAGCTTGTACCCATCTACAGGAGGCCAACCGTACTGCGCCATGACGTTCGGCAACGTCCAGTCTGCTATCACCATGCTCTGAACATTGGAAGGACGGGAAGGCCACGCCGCTACAGCGATCGAGGCGCCGCGGACACCTCTCTTATGCCTCTACAGTCTAGGATCTCTGTACCCTCAGGCCTCCCCTTGATCTATAAAAGGGGACGCTGGGATAGAAGAAAAGGCATACGCATTCGTATCGGCTCACGCATTTGGACATCAAAGATCTCTCAACGAGCCGAGACATCAGCTCTGACCCACATACACCAAGAGCCAAATCGCACACACCACACCCGATTGCTTGATCAATATCTCAAGCAATCCACCAGCTCACCTAGGATAGCCTTGCTACTCCTAGGATTCAGCTCACTCTGAGCACCCCCGTGTAAACCTGCTTGTACCCCTCCCCCCCCCCGTACGAGCACTTCAGTGCAAGATAATACAATCCATCCTCCCCCGTTGAACGTAGAGCCTTCTTTGCCCGAACCAGGATAAATCTTGTGTTCTTCTTACATCACATCTGGGAGAGGGAGCACGCAATATACAAATTTACTAGTTGGTGGTCTTGACCCCCTGGGTCATAACACCGACAGTTGGCGCGCCAGGTAAGGGGGCTTTGCGTGTCGATCAACTCCGAACTACTCTCCCAGATGGATTCCACCGTCCCATCACTTCCGTTTGCCACCACCATCTGGTTCGGGAGTCTAAAGTTCATGTCCTTAGGCCATGGCCACGACATGGTTCTACTCTCCGGTGGTGGCATGGATAGCAGCAGCTTCAGTACGCCGGGGCCAAGGAGGATCGGACGACGGTCCCACCACTCACGCCTCTCGCCTGTCACCAGGAGGAGGCGTGAACGACGCCGCCACACTCTTCACCGTGCGGATCCCGAGACGCCGGAAACCATCTCCCCGGCCTTAGCTGGCGACACAGTTCCTCCCTTCGGGAGCCTGTTTGACCCATGCTTGCGGGTCGGGGGCGGGTACCTCGTCGGGTCTGACCTTGGCTTTGCCATACCGTCATCTCGGAGTATCCCCGTGGCCTCTCCGACATACTCGGCCACGCCGTCGCGCAACCTGCTTCCACACGGGCTCTACAACAGCGTCATGCTCTTTTCTGCTTTTGTAGGCCCGTAGATGCAGGCACGTTACGGGTCCCCAGGGAACCTGCTACGTGCGACGATCAACCTCGTCACCACCCCTCCACCGGACGAGCGCCCGGAGCCACGACGAGCCCCGGCCCTACGGTATCACACCTGGGGCACGTTACGGCGACGGCTGGAGGAGGAGTGCAGGGGATCTTTCCCCAACTTCTACCACGGCTACCCCGATGAGGATTACGGTCCCACGCGGGAGTGCTTCCACCTCATCGAGCTGGTTGACTCCCAGGATGACATCACCGACGCCGCAGCTACGAATGGAGGAGAGGGGCGCAATGCTACCCCGCCGCGAGACGTCGCCCCCCCCCCCAGTTCCAGACGAAGCCGATCCACCTCAGAATGCCCAGACCGCGCAAGTCCGGGAGCTCCTCGCCAAACTCGAAGAGGAGCGCCTACGACTTCATCAGCTCAAGCAGCCCTCGAGCGAGATCACGGGCGGCCACAGGGTGGAGGAGCCCGCGAGCGGGCTCGGGATGTCCATCGACAGATCGTCAACGAAGGGGCGAACGAGCGCCACGTCTACAACTGTGCTAGCCAGAATGTCGTGGCAGCCGCGATGCTGCTCCGTGACATGCCAGCACCATCGACGCCCCATGCGCAACGCATTAGAGATGAAATCCAGGGGCTCCTCTAAATCGCGGTCGTACAGCAGGCGGAGAGCTCGGCCTCGAGGCGCAGAGGAGCTGCTTCCGAGCAGCGGGACGTGCCCCCTCGACAAGATCAAGAGGTATCTGTCCACCAAGACAAGGCACCCCAAGGCGGAGCGGAGTGGCAACCAGTTCGAGACCGCATCCTCGACAATCGACAACCGCGAGACGCGCGACATGACATCAACGACAACAAACGACGCCGACACGGTGACGCTGAGGCTCGAGGTTATAGTGCCCATCGAGGTGGACGCTACGACAGTGACGAGGATCGACGTCGATCCCCGGAACCACCAGGGCCATGAGTCTTCAGCAAGGCGATCCGGCAAACCGCCTTGCCTGTTCGTTTTCGTCCACCCACCAGCTTGGTCAAGTACAACGGCGAAACCAAGCCGGAGCTCTGGCTTGCTGATTTTAGGCTGGCATGTCAGCTAGGAGGAGCCGACAACGACCACGTCATCATTCGACAACTCCCGCTCTTCCTCTCCGACACCGCTCGAAGATGGCTCGAGGAACTCCCCCCGGACTTGATCTATGGCTGGCCCGACCTGGTCAGGATCTTCGAGGGAAACTTCAAGAGCACCTACGTGCGGCCAGGAAACTCCTGGGATCTCCGCAGCTGCAAGCAAAAGCCGTGCGAGACCCTCCGCGAGTTCACGCGGCGATTCTCCAAGCAACGTACCGAGCTACCCCACATCTCCGACCACGACATCATCATGGCATTTGTCGTCGGGACGACGTGCAAGGAGTTGGTGCGGGAACTAGGGCGCAACACTCCCAAGACCGCCAACGAACTCATGGACATCATCGCCAACTACGCAGCTGGTGAAGAAGTCGTTGGCATGTTCTTCTGCGGGTCCCCCGACAATGGGAAGGCCAAGGCGGACGAGCCCGGGGGCTCGAATAATGGGCCCAAGAGGACCAACAACAACAAGAAGAAGAACCAGCTGGGTCGACGCGATGTCGAGCCCGACGATCTTGTCGCTGCGACAGACAAGAAGAAGCCTCGAGGTCCCCCTCTCGAGGGGGGCGTCTTCGGCAAGATACTGAAAAAGCCCTACCCCTATCACAAGGGACCGGCCAACCACAGCCTCGAGGACTGTCGCATGCTCAAGAAGTACTTCGACTCTCTTGGCCTCAAGAAAGAAGATAACAAGGAAGACCCACCCTGCGACCTTCACGTCAAGGGCGATGGCAAAAAAGGGGGCTTCCCCGAGATTCACGACTCCTACATGATCTGCGGGGGACCCTCGACTCGACTCAGTGCACGTCAGCGCAAGAGGGAGCGTCGAGAAGTCTTTTCCGTTCGAGCCCAGGCTCCTCGATACCTCGACTGGTCCCACACGCCGATCACCTTCGACCAGAACGACCACCCCGAGCACGTCCCCAATGCAGGGGTCTACCCACTCGTCGTCAACCCGATCATACTCAACACCCGCCTCACCAAGGTACTCATGGATGGGGGAAGTAGCCTCAACATCATCTACGCCGAGACCCTCGACCTCCTGGGGATCCCGAGGACCATGCTCCTACCCAGCGCGGGGGGGTTCCACGGGATCGTCCCAGGAAAGAAGGCACTCCCGATCGGCCACGTCAAGCTACCCGTCTGCTTTGGTACCCCCTCAAACTTCTGGAAGGAAGATCTGACCTTCGAGGTGGTCGCATTCCACGGTAACTACCACGCCATCATCGGTCGACCTGGATACGCCAAGTTCATGGCGATCCCGAACTACACCTACCTCAAGCTAAAGATGTCAGGGCCCAAGGGAGTCATCACCGTCGACACCTCCTACGAGCACGCTTACGACTGCGACGTCGAGTGCGTGGAAAACGCCGAGGCGGTCGAGGAGTCAGCCATCCTCGCGGCCCTCGACGACTTCTCCATGGAGATCCCCGACCCCAAGCGGCACGTCGGCAACTTCAAGCCTACGGAGGACACCAAGACCATCCTGCTCGACCTCAGCCACGCGGATGGGAAGGCACTGACGATCAGCGCCACCCTCGAGCCCAAATAGGAAGCCGTGCTCGTCGACTTTCTCCGCGTGAATGTTGACGTGTTTGCGTGGAATCCCTCGGATATGCCGGGCATTCCAAGGGATGTCACCAAGCACTCCTTGGACATCCGGGCCGGATCCAAACCGGTGAAGCAACGGCTGCGCCGCGTCGACGAGGAGAAGCGCAGAATCATCGGGGAGGAGGTCGATAAGCTTTTGAAGGCCGGATTCATCAAGGAGGTACATCATCCCGAGTGGTTAGCAAATCATGTACTTGTCAATAAAAAGATTGGAAAGGATAGAATGTGTGTAGACTACACTAGTTTAAATAAAGCATGTCCTAAGGTTCCTTTTCCATTACCACGTATTGATCAAATAGTAGATTCCACTGCAGGATGTGAAACTCTCTGCTTTCTTGATGCGTATTCTAGCTATCACCAAATAAAGATGAAGGAGTCCGATCAGCTCGCGACCTCCTTCATCACCCCCTTTGGCATGTTTTGCTACCTCACTATGCTCTTCGGTTTGCGAAACGCCAGGGCCACATATCAACGATGCATGCTCCATGTCTTTGGAAAACATATAGGGTCAACCGTCGAGGCCTACGTCGATGACATCATGGTCAAATCCAAGAAAGTCGAGAACCTAGTCGGGGACCTTGAGATCGCGTTTGGGTGCCTCAGGGCAAATCACATAAAGCTAAACCCAGAGAAGTGTGTCTTCGGGGTCCCTCAAGGCATGCTCATAGGGTACATAGTTTCCCAACGCGGGATCGAGGCCAACCCTGAGAAGGTAACCACAATCACTAGGATGGGCCCGATCAACGATCTTAAGGGCGTACAAAGGGTCACAGGGTGCCTCGCTGCCCTCAGCCGGTTCATCTCACGGCTCGGGAAGAAAGCACTTCCCCTTTATCGCCTCCTTAAAAAACAGAACACTTTAGATGGACCGTCGAGGCCGAGGAGTCGCTCTCCAAACTCAAAGCCTTACTCACATCGCCACCTATCTTGGTGCCCCCAAGCCCAGCCGAGCCCCCTCTTGCTCTATGTTGCAGCAACTACCCAGGTAGTCAGCGCTGCCATAGTAGTCGAGAGGGCAGAAGAGGGACATGCCCTGCTGGTTCAGAAGCCCGTCTACTTCATAAGCGAGGTGCTCTCAGAAACCAAAGTGAGATACCCCCACATTCATAAGTTGTTGTACGCCATCGTCCTCACTCGGCGGAAGCTCAAGCACTATTTCCTGGACCACCCGGTTATTGTGGTCTCGTCTTTCCCCCTCGGGAGATAATCCAGAACCGGGAGGCGTCTGGGAGAATCGTCAAATGGTCGGTCGAGCTCATGGGGGAAACTCTCTCCTACGCTCCTCGGAAGGCCATCAAGTCGCAGGTATTGGCAGATTTCATTGCAGAATAGACCGACACCCAACTACCCCCGGCGCAAGTTCAGACCGAGCTCTGGACCATGTACTTCGATGGATCGTTGATGAAGACGGGGGCAGGTGCCGGATTGCTGTTCATATCACCCTCAGGGGTCCACATGCGCTACGTCATCCGCCTCCACTTCCCCGCCTCCAACAACGTAGCCGAGTACGAGGCCCTCGTCAACGGTCTGCGCATCGCCATCGAGCTTGGGGCTCAATGCCTCAACGTTCGAGGGGACTCGCAGTTGGTAATTGACCAAGTGATGAAAGACTCGAGCTGCCACGACCCCAAGATGGAAGCCTACTGCAAGGAGGTCCGTAAGCTGGAGGACAAATTCTATGGCCTCGAGCTCAACCACGTCGCCCGCCGGTACAACGAAGCTGCTGACGAGCTAGCCAAAATCGCGTCCACCCGAGGCACGGTTCCTCCCAACGTCTTCTCGAGGGACCTTCACAAGCCGTCTGTCGACCTAGGCTCGGGGGCTCCTACCCTCGAGCAAGGGGTCGATCCACCCCCCCCCCCGACTGATCCCCCCTCGAACAGGGAAGAAGTCATGAAGATCGACGGAACGACCGCGACACAAACCCCCTCGACGGACTGGCGCACACCCTACCTCGAGTATCTGATACGGGGCGAGCTCCCAGAGGACCACACCGAAGCCCGACGCGCCAAAACCTACATCTTGTATGGGGATGGCCGCGAGCTGTATCGACGTAGCCCTACCGGTGTACTTCAACGTTGCCTCACCCTCGAGGAGGGGAGGGCACTACTGAAGGACCTACACTTGGGGGCTTGCGGCCACCACGCGGCGCCAAGAACGCTAGTAGGAAACGCCTTTTGACAAGGCTTCTACTGGCCGACAGCCGTCGCCAATGCTACCAAACTTGTTCGATCTTGCAAAGGACGCCAATTCTACGTCAGGCAGACCCACCTACCCGCCCAAGCTCTTCAGATGATACCCATAACTTGGCCATTCGCAGTATGGGGGCTTGACATGGTCGGCCCTCTGAAGAAAACAAAAGGTGGCCACACCCACCTCCTCGTGGCCATAGACAAGTTCTCGAAATGGATCGAGCCTCAACCCATCGCCAACATTCAATCTCGACAAGCTGTGTTGTTCTTCACCGACATCGTCCACCGCTTCGGGGTCCCCAATGCCATCATCACCGACAACGGCACGCAGTTCACCGGCCAAAAGTTCTTGGACTTCTGTGACCACCACAACATCAAGTTGAACTGGTCTACAGTCGCCCACCCTTGAACTAACGGCCAGGTCGAGCGCGCGAATGGTATGGTTTTGCAGAGCCTCAAGCCAAGGATCTTCGTCTGGCTAAACAAACACGGCAAGAGATGGGTCGATGAGCTGCCCTCTGTCCTATGGAGTCTCAGAACGACGCCAAGTCGAGCTACAAGGTTCTCCCCGTTCTTCTTGGTCTACGGGTCCGAGGCCGTCCTCCCCACTGACCTCGAGTACGGGTCCCCTCGATTAAAGGCCTACAACGAGCAAGCCAATGCAGCAGCCTGAGAGGACTCCCTCGACTAGCTCGAGGAAGCCCGGGACACGGCCCTCTTCGAGTCAGCAAGGTACCAGCAGACGCTACGGCACTACCACGACAAGCACATACGCAAAAGGGACCTCGACGTCGGCGACCTCGTACTGCGCCGCTGACAAAGAAACAAGGGGCGTCACAAGCTGACGCCACCTTGGGAAAGACCCTTCATCATGGTAGAGGTGCTAAAGCCAGGGACTTACAAGCTGAAGAACAGCAAGGGCGAGATCCTCACCAACGCATGGAACATCGAACAGCTACGTCGCTTCTACCCCTAAGGCCTCGAGGCCTCGTACATTTTCCGCATTATGTAGACTTATCGCATTATGAATGAATAAAATGTTCTCAAAATACATTTCACATTCGTTCATAACTCTGAGGTAGCCTCGACTCTGCTCCTGCAAAGTCAAGCCTCCCTCGGGGGCTGACAGGGGGGGACCCCCCTCCTAAGTCCTCTAAAAACTCGAACGTTTTTTCAAAACTCAGCACTTCTCTTTCCACCTTTGCCCCGAGTACGCTTCTTAGCTAAGTAAAAACGTCTCGAACTCCCTAAGGGTCGAGGGCCGTCGAGCCGGGGACTCTCCCACGCCTCAGGGCTACGGTACCCCTACTCGCTCCCCCCCCCCTCGAGGGATACGAGCGTGCGTCGAACACTTAGTCTAAAAGCAACAACTCAGGCAAAGAAAAATAGAGATGGCTCGAGAGATAAAAACACTCAGATGCACCCCGAATAAAATGCATTAAAGTTAGGAAGCCCTCAGGGGCTCGACATCATATTGTCACAAAAACTAATCTATTACATGGACCTTCTTGTCCAGATTTGGCTCACAGGCCTCGACTACTCATCGCCATCGCCGTCCGGCGGGGCAAGCACCTCGGCCTCGAACAGCTTCGCCAACTCACCGTCGGGCACCTCTGCGGCGTCGATCAGCTCATGGCATCTCGCCATGTTCGCTTCATCGGTCAACTCCGAGTCGACGACGAAGCCGCTGGCAACGACGTCGAGGTCGTAGGAGTGCCCCGAGCGGACGACCGCGAGCGCCCGCTTTACGCCTATGTGAAGGGCAGCACGGACCTGCTCCGTCACTCCACGGGTTGCGGCGAAGAGCCGGCGCAAGAGGGAATCTCCACGCACGTCTCCCGCAACCGATAGCTCCGGCTCGACACCCATGCCGTCGCATAAGGAGGAGATGGCGTCCCCAAGCCTCTCGTTCAGGCTCGTCTCCGCCCCGAGGAGGTTCTGAAGACTGGTCAGATCCTCGTGGGCTCGGGCCTTGTCCCCTTCGAGTTGTGCCAGAACAAATAGAAGACTCCATCAAAACCAAAAATCAGGGGAAGGGTCGAGAGCAAGCGAGCTCAATAACACTTCTAAAAACTCACCTTTGGCGCATGCTTCCAGGGTGATGTAGGCCTGCTCAGCCTTCTACAGTTGACGGCGGACGTCGACGAGGGCTGCAGCTTGGTCACTGTTCTTAGCCCGGAGGTCCTCGATGATCTTGCCAGTACCATCGAGGGCCCTCTTCTGGGCAGCCGCCGCCTCCTCTAGAATGACGATCTGGGCTCGAGCCTTCTGCTCCGCGACGTTCAGCGCGTCACGGTCGCGGGAGACGACGTCGATATCCGACTCGAGCTGCCGGACCCGCTCTTCGAGGGAGGCGCGGTCGGTGCCCGCCTGCTCCAGGTTGGCCTCGAGCTGTCGGACCTGCTCCGCCGTTCGAGCCAGTTCCCCCCTCAGTGAGGTGGCCTCCTCCTCAGCCTTACATCGGCCCCCCTGGGCGGCGGCCCGCTGCTGCCCGACCTCGGCATCCTCCTTGAGGATGGCCTCGGCCCTCGATTGTGCCCGGGAGGCCTCCTCCTGAGCGGCCTTGGCCCCCTCCTGCGCGGTGGCCGCCTCGACCTTCGCCTGGGTGGCCTCGGCCTCCGCCTTCTCCAGCGAGGCGCGGAGGATGGGGAGCTGACTCCACTGCTCCGGTGAGCGGAGGATGAACTGGGACTTGTCGTGCGACCTCGCCCTCAGCGTCTACCAAGGGCAAAAAGGAAGGTCACAACAAAGAACAACAAAACACCCGAGGTGAAACAGAAAGAAAGAACGAAGCTTACCATCATCCCCTTATATATATCCTCAGACGCAACTCCCACCGCCACGCGCGTCACGTGGTCGAGCCACGCCCGAAACTCCTCCAGGTGCTCCCACTCTCCGAGCTCGGCTTGATCATCGAGCTTGAAGAAGGTGCACCCTGGGTCTTTGGGGTCGGGCAACTGGAACACCTCCTGCCCCTAGAAATCGCTCGAGCAATCGACCCTCCCCCTCACCTTGTCCATGATGGACTGACCCATTTCGAGGGTACCCCCATGGGCCATCACCCGTTCTGCGAGGTTGGGGAAGTGGGTCGCCCCCTCGAGCTAGGCGATCCTGGCCTCGAAGTGGTCTTGTAGGGCCGCCATCGACCCCTCCGGGTCATCACTTCGAGGAGGAGGAGGCCCCCACCGCGGGAACGACCCTGGGCGATAGAGGAAACACATGTTAGCGTCTAATATGATGGGCTCGCCACAGTCTGGCAGCTCATCCCCTCCTTCCACCTCGACCGAGCCAGGGGGCGGAGCACCTCGAGTAGACGGCTGCCCGACCTCGAGGATAGGCCGAGCTGACGCCTCGGACATAGCCACGTCCGGCGCGCCGCACCCCCGCAGCACCACAACGGTCCCCTCCGGCTCCTGTCGAGGGGTCATCACCACCACTATCTCTGCCAGCTCTGTCTTCGTCGCCGTCCCCGCTGCGGGCGACGCTGAGGCCCCCTCGACGAGGGTCTCCACCGACGGCGGCACCTCCGGCGCAGCGACAATCGCTCCCTCCTCTTGCCACGCCTTCTCCTCGCGCTCACGCCGCTGACGCGCCTCCCACGACGCAAGGTTCTCGGGCCACCGCATCGGCACCGGGCGCTCCAGCGTATCTTCATCGCCAGCGGAGGTCAAGTCGACCACCTTCATCTCTACGGCGGCTTGGGGCTCAACCCTCTCCACCATGGCCGATGTCGACACCGGCTCCACGCTTTCCGAGGCTGCTGGCGCACCCCCCTCCAACGGGGCGGTGAGCACGGCCTCGACCGCCACACCGGCAGACCCTGACGACGAGGCGGGTCGACCTGCCTCTTCCTCCGCTCGAGCCCGCTCGGCGGCCGACTGCGCATGCCCGCGCTGCATCGCCTCCCGCGCCTTGCCCGCCCACGCCACCTCTGGGGCAAGGGTCGAGGGGGACGGCGCAGCGGGGCTGGCTCCGGCCGCCATCTTAGCCATAGCTTCCACCTTCAGCCTCTTGGCCGGGGTGGGGGACGCGGCCTCCAACGAGCGCTTCACCCTGAAAAAGGAACGCATGTGTTACGATTAGCGCGAGTTGCAACCAAAGCAGAAGGGAGTTCAGGACCAGAAGGAAAAGAACTTACCCCATCGGGATCAGGGGGTTCGACCAGCGGACCTCGAACCGCTCGGGGGCTTCAGGCCGGCACCCCGGGAACCGCTTTTTCCTCCACCGGGGGCTGAGGCTGCTCCCGGCATCGTGACCTTGGCAGGGGTCGACGACGTCTTCGTCGCCGCCGTCCTGGTCTCCTCCTGGGTCGACGGGCTCGAGGCCCGTGCGCTTGACTGAGCAGGCACCAGCGGCGTGCTCGACCCACCCCTCGATGGGGACTGCGACGAGCGACTGCGTGGTCGCCGCACCCCCTCGCCCTGAGAGGCCGCAGGGCGCTTGCTCCCCGGCTCGATCCGGGCGGTCGGGGCCGACCTCGACATAAACCCTTGGCGCCCGGGCGTCGCTCTGTCTTCCTCGAGCTCTTTGCGCGGCTCGACCTGCTCCTCCTGCTTCGGCTCCTCTTCCTGCACAAAGAACAATATCCGTCAGGACCAAAGTAATGGCCACAATCCTACACCACTATGCCATGCCGCCAACAACCTCGCCACTACTTGTCTCCTCATCCCCATCCTCCTCTGAGGGGGACTCCTCGGGGAGGTTGGCCTGCCTTTGCCGCGACCGGCGTTGCTCACGTTCCTCTTTCTCTCGGGCCCTTCTGCCCTTGTCCTTCTTGGCCTTATCCTTGTTCTTTTTGTCCTGCTCGACCTGAAAGCGTCTCACCTGGGAGTCGTTCCGCTCGTCCTTCACCGGCGGCAGCGACTTCCGGTAAACGACGTTCCCCTGAGGAACGCGAGGCGTGGTCATAAAACGGGCAAAAGGGGACGAACAAGACAAACAAGGGGGCATTGACAGAGAAGAGATGTCGTACCAGCTGGACGTGGCCCTGGTTCGGCACCATGGGGACGCTGGCGACGTTCTCCACCTCGAACGCGCCGGCAAAGGAGGCGCGCACTCGGTGGACCACCCTCTCGAGGGGCAGTTCGTCCCCCATGAGGCGGCAGCCCGTGAGGTCCGCCCCCGGGCACCTCTTGTCGAGGCGTAGTGGGCGGACCATCAGCGGTACGACTCACCGCTGATGAAACGTCGACGCCACGATGGCCGCCGTAAGCCTCTCTTTCTTCAGACGGGCAATTGCCTCAAACAGGTGGTCGAGACGCTTCTGCTTCTTCTGCTCGACGTCGTACCTCCAATGGTCGGGCCTCGAGTCGATTGTCCTCTCGGTGTAGGCGAGGAATAGGCCGTCGTCGTTTCTCAGATAGAACCATCCAGAGTGCCATCCTGAGTGACTCGACGTGAGCTTGGCCGGGATCCAGTACTCCGCCCTCTTGAGGGAGATGCTGCAGCACCCAACCCTGACCATCCTGCGGCTACCGCCCCCGGCCGAAGCGTGGAACAGGCCTGCCTCGAACAGGTGGAGCCACAGCTCCCCATGCGGCTCCATCCCCAGGTATCCTTCGCACATGACGGTGAAGACCGCCGCATGGCATACGCCGTTGGGGGAGAGGTGTTGGAGCTCCACGCCGTAGTGGTGGAGGATCCCGCGTAGAAGACGGTTGGGGGGGATCCTAGCCCCGCCCGGTGGAAAGCTTCGAAGCTGACCACGTAACCTTCCAGTGGGTTGGGCTCACGATCCTCCCTCGGCGGCACTATCCACTCCGGGCGGTCCGCGGAGGTGATAGGCTGGAGAAGGCCGCTCTCCACCAAATCTCCCAAACGCCCCACGGTCGCCGACGATGGAAGCCAGGCGTCAGGGTTGCGCAAGCTGTAGCTGGCCATGCGAGCAGGGAAGCGGATGCGCTCGGATGCGGGGGTGGAAGGGAACACCTGTCACGTCACCGCGCTCCTCGCCGCACCCTACGCCTGCTACGGTTGCAGCCGAACGGACATCTCCTGAAAGGCCGCGCCTATGGAGGACGACAGGCAATGATGGGCGCTGTCTTCGGAGGTAAGCAACGGACGTCGACCACCCCGTCGAGCTCTCGAGGGAGCGAAGGCTGGCCCTCGAAAGGGGTTTCGACAGCCGCCCTCGAGCAGTTCCTTCCTAGGGAAGTAAAACGGACTCCGGTCCACCCCGAAATCTTGAGGGAGCAAAGGCTGGCCCTCGAGCAGGGTTCAACAGCCGCCCTCGAGTACCCCGAGGTCAGGGAGGACCCAGGGTAAAACGGACTTCGATCCACCCCCAAATCTCGAGGGGGTGAAGGCTGGCCCCACGAACGGGGTTCGACAGCCGCCCTCGAGTACCCGAGTCAGGGATGACCCAGGGGGAGCCAGTACGCAGCCCAGCTCGAGAACGAACTCCCGAGTCCCCCCGGGACATATCCGAGGCATAACCACGGAATACCCAAGGACCCCTTCGACGGGAGGCATCAAGCCACCAACTCTCATCGAACAGAGTTGGCACCTAGATAATCCACACGGTTTGCTTAATGAGGACGCCTCAGGGCTTCTATCGACCCCCGTCGAAGGGGGCACAAGTTCTCACTTGGATATCCCCGTTACCAGCTCACAGAGGACTTCGAGGCTCGTCCGAACAACGATAGCACGATGCTCTTCGCCCCACAATCCGAGCGCAAGGATCCGTGGGAAGAACTCTATGAGGTAGTGAAGGCCCAGCCACACGAGGCTCGAGGGCTAGACTACACACGACACCCCTCAACGAAAGAGGGTCGAAAACACTCGTAGCCTGGCAGACAGAGCTGACCCCTCGATAGGGCGCTATGACTCCAGTTAATATTAATCCCCTCGATAAAACACACATCAAAGCCCCCCAGAGGAGTTCTTAATCACTCCTCTGGGCCTCGGGGCTACCCCACGGGGTGCGCTCGCACGCACCCCGCGGAGAATCGAACCTCTTACTAACTCTGCAGATCAATGGCAAAAGCCCCTATGCGGATTCTTCTTATCCGCATAGAGGCTCGGGGGCTACTGTCGGGTACAAAGGTAAGGGTACCTAACCTGCGATAATCTAATGCTTAACATAGAAACCATTTTTGAGGCAGA
The DNA here is from genome assembly GCA_022036555.1 of Microstegium vimineum. Taxonomy (NCBI): domain Eukaryota; kingdom Viridiplantae; phylum Streptophyta; class Magnoliopsida; order Poales; family Poaceae; genus Microstegium; species Microstegium vimineum. The sequence continues at coordinate 6,714,406 of CM039139.1, read as the reverse complement.
ATCCGATCAGCCGCCCAATCAGTGGGAGAAGGCCCATCAAACGAAGGCTTACCTCACCAACAACAGTGACCAGTCGTGGGCCAACCCTGGAAAAACAGTAGGCAGGACACCCCTCCGCCTCGACCTCAACTGACGGATAGGGGTCGAACGAACGACCCCTCCGCCTCGCCTTAAACCCCCGAATGACGAAAGAGGGGTCGATCGAATCCCCCTCGACCTCAACCTCTCGACCCTGATTGACGGACAGGGGTCGAACGAACGACTCGCGAGCAGGAGGCTCGATCAGCTCACCTACTCCCAGTATGGGGTAAAGAGAATCCAATGCGCCTACCTGCTCCCGCCTAATGCCATGGGTGCCCACTACCACGGTCAAATCCATCAGTTCGCCGCCCATGCCCCGACTCTCCGTTGATCGTACAACCACTGTGGCCACGCCTCAAGTACGGAGGTCAAAGGCACCCCCTTGAGTCTTAAATGGGACAATCCCTCGACCGCGTTTCTAGGGATGAGTTAGGGTCCCACAGGCCTCGATACTCCTCGACCCGGGGGCTTGACCCCCGTCTCCAACCACTACGGTATGGGGCCCGTCCGCTCCGTCCCGCTTCAACTGTGGAGCTTGTACCCATCTATAGGAGGCCAACCGTACTGCGCCATGACGTTCGGCAATGTCTAGTCTGCTATCACCATGCCCTGAACACCGGAAGGACGGGAAGGCCACGCCGCTACAGCGATCGACGTCCCACCGCAAGCATGGCGCCGCGGACACCTCTCCTATGCCTCTACAGTCTAGGATCTCTGTACCCTCAGGCCTTCCCTTGATCTATAAAAGGGGACACTGGGATAGAAGAAAAGGCATGCGCATTCGTATTGGCTCACGCATTCGGACATCAGAGATCTCTCAACGAGCCGAGACACACACCAAGAGTCAAGTCGCACACACCACACCCGATTGCTTGATCAACATCTCAAGCAATCCACCAGCTCACCTAGGATAGCCTTGCTAGTCCTAGGCTTCAGCTCACTCTGAGCACCCCCGTGTAAACCTGCTTGTACCCCCCCTTACGAGCACTTCGGTGCAAGATAATACAATCCATCCTCCCGCGCTGGACGTAGGGTCTTCTTTGCCCGAACCAGGATAAATCTTGTGTTCTTCTTGCATCACATCTAGGAGAGGGAGCACGCAATATACAAATTTACTAGTTGGTGGTCTTGACCCCCTGGGTCATAACACCGACACAGGGAGACATGCATATCTGCTGATAGGGATGAGAGATACTACGACGACATTGTTGGAGTGGGCACCAGAAGAGGTCGTAGGGAAGGGTTAGGGGGGCATGGCCATAGTGACGACAAGGGGGGACGAGGAGGAGGAGGTTATCGCAAACATAGTATGGTCTCGATATAGATCTGGGGCCATGGAGATTTAGCAAAACCCTATTGTGCCACCGCAGGGACCACCATAGGAAAGGGTGGGGGTGGGGGGGGGGGGGCATGGCCATATCGGTGACGGGGGAGGAGGAGAAGAAGGAGAATGTCGTGAACGTGATACAATATACTCCTTCCATCCCAGTAAAAGTATTGTTTTCGTTTTTCGAGAAACAACTTTGACTAATTATATATTAAAATAATATTTATGGTATATAATTGGTATCATTGAAAAAATCTTTAAATCTAGTTTTTTAACAAATTTATTTAGAGATATAAATATTGCACGTATTTTTTAGAAATCAAATCGACAGAGAGGTAGCTCTGAGGTCGTGGAGCTTCTGACAAAACCCTAGTACGCCACTGCGGATGTAGGACGCTTCCCAAATGTCGCGCGCTTCCCAAATGGCAACAAGTTGCGTGATATCGTTGTCAGGTTTATAAGCATGACGAAGTTGGCTTTTGTTTCTGTTGCAGAGATCAAGTCGTGGTCTAGTTCTGTCTCGTAAATTTGACAAATATGTGTGTTATATTGGGCGCTTTGACCTGGCTAACTAAATTTTTTATTTGGAAAGAGAAGCCCATTTGTGAGTGCCACTCGTACGTGTATGATATGGCTTTGCGTTTGGAAGAAAGGGCGAGCTGAAAGGCAAGTCCAACACGAGGATCGCAGGTCAACAGACAACCGCACCGAATTTGCAGGGATCCACACGCCATTGACTTCACGATCAGAGATCATATGATCTGAATATACAGGTTATTTTGACACAGACACACAGGGGGCTGTTATCAACTTGCTAATGCTGCATTGATATGCGAGACATATCGGATGTTCCTCCGGGAACGAGGGAGGGCCAAAATGCAGCGCTAGCAAAATCGGGCAACAGCAGCTCTATTTCAGTGAAACTGTCTTCTAATGTGAGATTCACATTCTGAAAATGACTGATGCACAAAGATCGTACTAGAGAGGAACTGCAGAAATAAGCATATTTATGTCTGCAAGAAAAAGGAACTCCATGTTTTGAAAGAGAGGCAATGGAAACATAAATATAAACACTTTGCAAGATTCCTTCTTCTTGCCATAGCTCATGGAAAACAGTTACGGAGTACATTACTTTCCGAGCTAAAAGAATGGCAAGAAATGAAGCAAAACTACCAGCATTCTGCATTACGAATGATAATTAGTTCCTCTACTCACAATAAAGTCACAATGTCACATCACATTACTTTCATTACGTTTTCACAAGAGTGATTCATCTGCCTTCCATTGAACAGATTTCTAGCCTTCCAATGCCAAAAGAACAACAGAGAATCAGCTATTGGAGGTCTTAGCCTTATCTTCTCTTGCTCACACCCAGAGCACAAGCATCAAGTTGCAAAAAAACTATCAGAACCTTAGTGTTTGAATATCTTAGCTCCACAAGTTCATTTGACACAGAGATTGTATGATTCAGATTGTAAGACCATCTTTGCGCAGAAGAGTTCACAAGCAGCAATAACAAAGTATGAGAAAAACCAGTCTGTTTCATGGTTCCAAATCCAACCAATCATATGCATAATAACATGTTCATCTAGATAAACATACTATCAATTATCTAAAAAAAGATAAACATACTATGAACCCTCTAAACAGTGTAGATTTGTGCTACAGCATTTGCAAAAATCAGCAGTACGGATGAAGGTGAGGATTTGGAAGTGTACATCAACCTCACGGTACATTTGATGGTGATTATGGTACATGTTCAAAATTATAAAATTTCACCAGAACTCTTGTTGCATGGCATTCAAATACTCCATCCCTTTCACAATATAAGTCCCACTTGCATACCTAGGAAGCAAAATGTTGAGTAATAATGTAATATATAACAGAATGGTATCATACTTGTAACAGAATTGCATGGCATTCAAATACTCTATTTAGGTTAAGCAAAATGCTGAGTAAATGTTCAGTAGATTACGGAAAGCATGATTAAAGCGGGATTATATTTGTTATTATGCTTCCGAGGTGGATTAATATTTTTAAAATGGAGGGATTAGTTTTATAAGGAAATGCAGTTCTGAAAAGGAAACCAGAATTAAATAGCTCACCACATTTGATTGACTATTACTCGCATGATGAGATAATATTATTTATGTACATAAATTATACCTAGGTTTTATTTCAGACTTCGGACTGATGCACACATTATGTAAGTTTGAGACAACAATTCCATACATGAAAACAATGAATTTTGATCATGACATCTGTACAGTAATAGTGCAATGGTGCCATTTGGTATGAAATAATTGTTGACCAGTAACTATTTCGGCTACCCCCAAAAAAAGTAAGAGAAAGAAAAGACAGGTAATATATGAACCTGTCGATTGTAACTGCAATCACTTGTCCCAGTGAAAGTTCAACCAGATACAGCCCAAAACTAACACAAGGGATAAGATACATGACTCATTGACAGTACCTGTATCTTGACAAAGAACAAAGATTCATCCTGCTGTCCAGTCCATACCATACATGTGCTTAACTGTATGCCAATAAAATTTCTTGAATGCCCACCTTCTCAATGGTATACAGAGGCGCGTGTGCCAACACCATCTCTGTTATAACTTACGTGACTTCTTGTTACAAAAACAAAGATAGCCTGGACAGATGGATGAGCAAGTTATAAGGTTACATTTGATGAATGACAGAACATGCTAAGCAAGTAAAGGAACTCTAGAAATTTTCAACAGACACCTGTAAATTATAAAACTACATTTTCCATTTCAGAAGGAAAAAACAACAGCATGTTTTTTTATTGCGACTGGCCAACTGCAGGTAATCAAATACTCTGCAGTACTGAAGACCTTGGTATATTACTGCTAGAATTGAAACTTGTTTACAAGTACAAATTACTACTCATTGCATCCGTCATGTGAAGTTTACCACCATATCACTAGGGCTGGTTGCACTGGTAATTGATGAATGTACAGAGCAAATATAACATGTAAGTAAAAAGAGACCAATGCAACGAAATCACTCACATACAGCAGGATGCTAGTAGAGAATAGAGGTTGCTAGTAGAGAATTGGAATCGTTTAAAAGCGAATATACATCTCTTAAAGTTACCTTAATGCGTTGGGGCAAACCAATCCAAATTTCCAGGTTTGGAATGGCCTACAATATAAGAAAAGAGTAAGACAAGTGGTTCAAAAGCATCATGAAGTGTAATGGATGGAGTGGGTTCCTAAGTTAACTGCTCACAGAAATATCAGCACAATTGAAGGCTGATCTAATCACAATTTCAAGGGAATGATCATTGTTTACAAGGGAGAGCTATGATTCGCTTGTATTTTTTATTAGAAAAAGATTTGATCTCTTGATAAATTTACATTATTTCTTCACAGTTTGTTTTACTGTGATTGTTTAATTAAATGCATTTCTTTCCAATCCAATTAGAAATCGGGAAACCCAATCGAACAAATCAATTTCCACCAAATCCAAGTAGAAGGTCAAAACTCGACCTGTGCTGCGCCTCGCATGGCACACAACCTCCAGCTCGCCTTCGACCCCTTACTCTCGTCCCAACCAACTGGTGCTTCTCCGAGCCTTGCCGATGCTACCCCTACGCTCAGAGTCGACCCACAGTTGTCGCAAGTCCTGGGTCTTGCAGTCGCCTTCGCCCGCCTGCTCAAAACCCAACCTCCTGTTCCTTCGCCGCCTGTGTCGGAACTCGAGCTCGCTCCGGCCGCGCTGCCTGCACCTCCACCCGCACACCCCACCACCACCTCTTCTCCACCGCGCAGCAGGCTGAGCGCTCCGCTCATTACCTATCGTCGCCGCCTCCGCGCCCGCTCCTCGGGTGCCCGTACGCCAACTGCCTCAACACCTCCAAGGCGTTCCAGCTCTCGGCTGGCTGCCAAGGCGCCAGTGAACTTCGTTGACGCCACGACGCAGGCTGTTCAAAGGAAGGCTCTGCTCAACTCTCTGTCTGGATGCTCGCGGGCGCTCAAGAAGCATGTCACAAAGAAGAACATCCTCTCCCGCAACCTCCTGCCTCTAGCTGCGACGGACCTCCGCAAGCTGGTGAACGCGGTGTCGCTTCGCTGCCGGAACGTCGACGTCATCGGCGCAGGGACGGTGGCAGATGTGATAGAATGATCATGGTACAGCATGTATCCCTCGGGCGGTTTGTGCTCCCCACCCAACGGCCGCTGGGATCTTCCAATGGGAGCGAACCTATCTTACTTTCTTCTGCATTAGTTTCTTTAAGATCCGAGCAACGTTGGTGCTGTAATATTCTTAGATGAATTCGAATTGTTCGGTCTTTTAACGTAGTATCGTGGAATGTACGAGATCTTGGCGACTCGGACAAGTGCAGAATCGTTCGTAGCTTGCTCTATGATGTTAAACCCTCTGTTATCTGTATTCAAGAGTCTAAGCTCGCGCACATAGACTTCTTTAAAGTACAAACCTTCCTCCCCCCCCTCCCCAGTGCTTTCGTCTACACTCCGGCGGACGGCCCCCCGCGGGGGAATCTGTTGGGGATATTACCTCGGCATATCCCCAGGTACCTTATGGGCCTGACGGCCCAGCCCGCGAGGCCTTGCGGCACGCGACCAGCCCACCGTGCTCGTCAAGGACTCCGAAGAAGTCTTGCTCGCCAAGGAAGATCCTAATAGATAGACTCGGATCCCTTTCCATAGGGAACCGATCGTAATCTGTTAGGATATGGGAATTGTAACCCTGCTCCCCGGCTATATAAGGCGAGCAGAGACCCCCTCAAAATCTCTCTCACAACCTCTCTCAGATCATCTACAGATCTTGTAACCTAATACGCAAGATCAATCTAGCCACCAAAACACATGACGTAGGGTATTACGGCGATTTGCCAGCCCAAACCTGTATAAATCGCCGTGACTACGCTCTCTGTGTTACGCTTGATCGCCGTCGCCACACCTCCGCCTACAATCTACTACTGTAGGGTACCCCTAGGTAGACTGCGACGCATATTTCGTCAACAGAATCCTAACTGCTTGGGACCCAGCCCTTTTCACCCTAACCTCGCATACCTCCGGACCTCACACTCTCACTACAAACTTCAGTTGCAATGTTTCTAACCTTGATTTCTCGGTAACAAATACGTATGGTCCGGCTGACCACTCTCGCTCGCACCAGTTCTTGCTTGGCCTTCGGGAATTAACCTCGTTGATAGCCGGACCCTGGATCCTGCTAGGAGATTTCAACCTCGTACGCTGTGCTGCCGATAAGAGCAATGGTCAGTTCAACGCTAACCTTGCAAATGCTTTCAACGACGCCATTCAGGACCTTCGCGTCTCTGAAATACAACTCTCTGATCGCCTCTACACCTGGACAAACAAACAACCTTTCCCGATTTTGGCAAGGTTGGACCGAGCCTTCACAAACAACTCGCTCAACACTCTGTTCCCTCTCACCAACCTTTCTTCCTTGCATAGACCAACCTCTGATCACACCCCACTCCAACTCTCCCTCTCTACAAACCTGCCCAAGGCCTCCTTTTTCAGGCTCAAAAACTACTGGCTAAAGCAACAAACCTTCCTCCCCAAAGTCCTTCAGGGTTGGCAGCAGGCGCCGACCTGCACTGACGCTGCAGGCTAGCTGGTAGCGTGCATCAAGGCAGCAAGAACTGCGGCAAAGGCCTGGTATCGGTGTACAAGGGCACCACCTCACCTCATCCAGAATTGTCAATTCATCATACAACTTTTTGATTTTTATGAAGAAACAAGATCTCTCTCCGTTGAGGAATTCCAGGTCAGAAGACTGGCTCAAGATAACTTGCAAGAAGCAATCAAGGAAAAAGCAGCGTACTGGAGGCAAAGATGTAAGCACAAGGCAATCAGGGAAGGCGATGCAAACACAACATACTTCCATGCTCGGGCAACCCATCGCATGAGGCACAATTTCGTCCGCTCCATCCATGTCAATGGGCTCGACGTCGTCAGCCATGCGGGCAAGACTGAAGCGCTCACTCAACACTTCAAAGGAATCATTGGGGTCTCTGGACCGTCAGACTATCTAGACATACAACCACCACTGTACGACGGCGAAGCCTCGCCAAGCAGTGCAATCTCAGTTCCCTTCTCTGAAGAAGAAACCAAGCATGCAATCTATTCAATGAATTCACACAGTGCACCTGGCCCAGACGGTTTTGGCCCTGCCTTCTTCAAAGCAGCATGGCCCTCAATCAAATCAACAGTCATGAACTTCTTGAATGGTTTCTACAATGGATCGGTAGACCTTGAACGTCTGAACAGATCACACATGGTTCTCATCCCGAAGAAACCGGTTGCCGTGGAGGTGGATGCATTTAGGCCAATTTGTTTGCAGAACTGCAGTCTGAAGATTGTTTCTAAAGCTCTCACAACAAGGCTTCAGAAAGAAATTCCAAGCCTAATTGACATCCATCAAACCGGGTTTGTCAAGGGAAGATCTATTTCAGACACATTCGTTTATGCCCTTCAGTTGATTCAGGTTTGCCATAAAAGGAAATTGTCGGCCATTGTGCTTAAGCTCGATTTTGCAAAGGCCTTTGATACTGTCAGCTGGGCTGCTCTGGAACAAGTGTTGCTAGTCAGGGGCTTCGGCGATCGATGGATCTCCTGGATGCAATCCATCCTGACCACCTCCAAGTCGGCGGTGTTGGTCAATAGGTGTCCAGGGCCATGGATAACTTGGAGAAGAGGGCTGCGCCAGGGGGACCCAATCTCCCCCTACCTATTTCTCCTAGTTGTGGAACTCTTCAGAGGATGACCAGAAAATGCAGTGAGATCAAACACCCAATAGATGACAGTCTTCCCTGTGCCGTCCTTCAATATGCGGATGATACTCTAATCGTTCTCAGAGCCGAGATAGCTGCGGTCGCAAGACTCAAAGAAATTCTAGACCGCTTTGTAGAATTCTCAGGCCTGCACATCAACTATGCCAAAAGCACTCTAGTTCCAATTCATGTCGAGGCCTGCACATCAACTATGCCAAAAGCACTCTAGTTCCAATTCATGTCGATCATCAACTGCTAAGCTCCTGTGTGCAAATTATGGGATGCAGGAAGGAGGATTTCCCTCAACCATACCTGGGATTGCCCCTATCAGTAAATAAGCTACCTACCACTGTCAGCTTTCAATGTTCAGATCCAAAAGGCAGATAAATACTTGGCTTCCTGGCAGGCCGACCTCCTAAACCCAATGGGTAGAACCATCCTGGTCAACTCGGTCCTGGACTCCTTGTTGGTATATTTGATGAGCTCCTTGCAGCTGCCCTCCTCAACCTCTCAGCGAATGGACAGCAAAAGGAGTGCCTGGTGGCTTGGGCAAAGTTATGCAAGCCAAAAGATTTGGGTGGCCTAGGGATTAAAGACTTGGCCATCCAAAACATCTGTCTTTTACTCAAACTAGTCCATAGGCTTCACTGCCCTCAATCCTCAGCCTGGGCTCAGTGGGTGCAAGGAAGAGCCTCGATCTCCTCAATGACTGGAGACCTTCTGGAGACCATTGGCAGACACTGCGATCTCTGCTGCCCCTCTACCAGGCAATTACCTCGGTCACTATTGGCGACGGCAGGACTACATCATTCTGGCACGATGTCTGGACAGGAGATGAGTCAATGGCCGAGCTATACCAGCCTTTGTACTCGCACTGCAACAACAAGCTCGCAACAGTCAGGGAAATGAAGACGTCAGGGCTTCTGACCTCCATGGTTCCCAGATTGTCCAACCAAGCAACAAATCAACTTCACCTGCTGCAGCAAAGACTGGACTCAGTAACACTCACCGAGGCTAGTGACAAGAGGCAATCCATCTTCCTCAAATCTAAAGAAACGCTGCACTCCGGGGCAATTTACAGAATGCTGAAAGCCAGAGGAGAACCAAACGATCCAAGAGCAAGCTTCATTTGGAACAGCTCGGCACCTCCAAGGGCCAAGCTTTTCATGTGGCTCCTTTCACAGCG
>CM039139.1:6625702-6704922 GCA_022036555.1 Microstegium vimineum | reverse complement strand
ACGGGCCTTCCGACGTTAGCTGAGAGTGGAGTCACAGCTCTGTCTACGTGCAATAGACAAAACCCACATCATTTCTCTCATGGGCCATGAGGTGCATGTGGGCTGTGGCTTGTAGGATGTAGAAGTTGATGTGCTCTACTACAATCGGCCTTCTAGGGGTTGGGAGGAAGGAGCAAAAAGTTTTTATACTTATATTGTGACTGTATGAAGAACGATATTGAAAGAATCGTGGGCTTTGGGTCTCAATATGTAAGGCTACTTTTTTCTAGCCCTCAACTGTTTGACAAGAATAAAACCACAAACACAGACAAATCTCAGCACAATTTCATATTGTACACGGAGAAATAACCAATGCATCAGGAAATATTTATCTTTCGGTATCAAATAAATATTTTTCTTATGATTTTTTACCTATATTTTGATTTTCTTCCTTCTTCACCATAGTTAATAATAGTATGATTTTTTGTAGTATTACAGGGTGTTTGGTTTGAGGAAGGTCCATCATTTTCTTACTCTCTAGGATTGGAACGTATCAATTTCATAAGAATTCATTTAAATTTATAAGAAAAATACGGAAACATGGATTTTTTCCATGTTCCAAATAGACCCTTACTTTTTTAATAGTCTGGGAATGTATCAACACCTTATTTCTTGCAAACTAGTAATTAGTAATATTATGATAAATGAAGTTATTCCACCAAATTTGAGAAAATAACTCATGTACAATCTCATCATCTAGGTTTGATTACTCAAACCAAACACTATATCGGTGTTTGAAGCTGTATGTCTTGTTTGCTTAAAATTATCAGCTATGGTACAACGTTTTTCTTCTATAACAAAACAACATAAGTCGACTCATCAATCATAGAAACTATTAATTGCATGGCCTTGTGATGTGAGAATTTGCTATACAGAAGCATTATATAAGCCCTATATACTGTATACATGGTTTTATATTCAAGAGAACTGAAATCTACGTTTTGTATGGCTATGTTTTGGGGTGTTTGGATCCCCTTGATAAATTGGCAAAAAAGTAAAAGAATTGCTACTTTTTGGCAAATGGATCCAAACATGCAAAGTAAAAAATGGCAAAAGAGCAAAAAATTGTCATTTGCCAATGACAAATTTGCTCTTTTACCAATTTACCAATTTGCCAAGGGGATCCAAACACCCCCTTGACTGATGGTTTATGTAGCTGATAAGTAAGCTGGTGTTATTTTGTTTAAAAAAGAAAAAAATGCAAAAGAAAAAAACATTGTGCAATGACTAATAAACCGGACCGATAAGTTTCATTCATGACAGAGACGACCTAACCACGCCACTGCGGGCACGTGGTACGTTGTGGTCAGACGTACATAGCCGTCGCGGAAGGAAAATTAGAGAGAAGGACACTGGACAGGCGGAAACCACGAAGTCGTCGGGGTCATTACTTGGGCGGGCTTGGCAGCATCGGATGGGAAAAGGGGAGGTAGTGAAGTGGTCAATTGGTGTGTGCAGAAGATGGTAGCGCGCAGCGGCATCAGAAATTCGTGACTGGCTGGCCTGGCGGTGCAAGTCGAAGACGCACCTTTCTGGCACTGGCACCCTCCTCCGCCAGTCCGCCGACGGTGGCAAACTGCTGTCCGGGTCCAACTTTTTGACAAAAGCAGCCCAGGTGACGGACCGGCCGGCCCTTATGGACTTATGGTCAAGCTGAGTGGGCGCGCGCTTAGCCATCCCTGAACAAATCTGGAGCATAAAAATGGTCTGCGTTGCGCTGCACCTTTCGTTCTGGGCCAGGGGCCTGGGTCGTCTCTCCTTCGACTATTCAGCGCGATCCAACTCAGGGGCACGCTGTCGAAACGGGAGAGCACACTGCGCAAGCGCAACAAAAACTGTCCGGGCTGTAACGGCGAGTTGGTGGTCAGCCAGCAGCAGCAGCTTGTCGCACGGAGCTCTGCCGTAGGACAAAGACGGAAACAAAGACGACGTAGCCGTAGCACTCAGCATCCGTTGCGCATGACGCATCGCACGCATCAGCGCCGCCCGCACTCGTTGCTGCAAGTGCAAAGCCCATTGCCCACCGCCGCGTGCGCGTGGTCCGCAAAAATCGTGGACATCCTTTTTGGCCAGTCGCCACCGCCCCCATTGCCACAAGCTGAGCAGTGGACCCGCAGCAATTTGCGGAGCGCGCGCAATACTCGTCGGACAGCTTCGGGCCTTCAGCGGCGGGGCGTCCGTCTTGGAGTGCGGGACCTCTTGACGATCTGAAAACTCTGTCTTGGTTGGAGCAGGTGACATCATCGTTTGCACGGCCAGTCGCCTAGCTGGAGCAGCTGGCAACAATGTGGCGCATGCCGTGTAACAACTTGATAGACAAGTGTCGCTCGGTGGCGTATGTTATAAATGTTCCCTATTTATTTTAGATGTTCTCCTATGTAGCAATAAGTGTTTCATGTTCCAAGCGTGTACTACTCTTGAACGAGATGGCCGGAGTCAGGCAACACGCATCCGTAGCGCGGGGCGCATGGATTCCCGTATGCGAGCACAATACAGTACCGAGCAAGCACGAGAAGCGGGGGCAGTCCCCGCATGTGCAAGCGAAATGGATCAGGCCTCCCTGTGTTTCCCGCGTACGCGCGGGTGCGCTTGAAACGTGTCCATCCAGATGTCCAGATGCTAATATTTTTTTTTCGGCGAAAGAAGAATTATATTATATAATAGCTGGGTACATCAACATATTACAAACACTCTGGATTATACTAGATATATTCAGAAACTGATTTTTATCTAAAATATACTCACGCCGTGAAAAGCTTCAAATCTCAAAACCAAACTTTTTTGACGCTGCGTATAGATGACCGCACAGGCAAATATTCGGCACCAGCAATAGCGGTAAGCCTGAGAACAGATGCCCAACGGACGGCCAACATTTCTGTAGGTGGAATTGAGGATCTTTTTCTTCTTGCTGATGTCTTCCTTCTTCCTTCTGCCATCGAAGAATGAGAAAGACTGATATGAAGGATATTCTCCCTACTCTTTCATTGTGGCCAGATCTAACCACAACAAAATGAAGAAAAGACCGGAGAAAATTATTCCATGGCGGCGACATCATCTCCGCCTTGATGCCGCCGTCCGGAAACAAAGATCTCCATATCGTCATGTTGATGAAGATGGTGACGCCGAAGCTGTTGCCCTCGTCTTTTACGAAGCCGCCATGGAGAAGACGATTTCACCCTTCTCCTTCACCATTGCCGGAGAAGAGGAGAAGGAGGAGATAAAACTCCAATAAAAAAAACTTTGGCATGGAGAAACCCTAACCCTAAGAACTCGATCTACTGGAGAAACTTATTAAAAACAATGGATCCCCGCCCACTTCAGCCTCCAGCGAGATGCCGGAAGGGAAGGGAGGGGGACCAGCGGCGACGGCGGAGGGCGGAGGGCGGGCGGGCGGCGACGGCGGCCCTCTCGCAAGACAAGTCGATGTCCAGATGCTAATATCTCCGTTAAAAAAACAGTCATTTGAAATGGCTACATATTCATAATTTTAACTACGATTAGTTTGTACGATAATCAGATAGAGAACATGCATACCGTGTTCAAAATAAATAGAGAATGCATAGATAAGCACTCTAAATTATAATTATAAGTTACTTTAACTTTTCTTCATTCATTTGCTATGTATCTAGATATATTATTATATGTAGGTGCTAATTAATTATATTTTTATAGTATAGATAAATACTCTCTATTTAAAATTATAAATTACTTTGATTTTTTTCATTGATTTACCATGTATCTAAATATATTATTATATGTAGATGTGACAAAATATACGTACCAAAAAAAGTCAAAATAATTTATAATTTGGAATAAATAGAGTATCTTTTGTTAGCTGTTGGTATTAAATACGAATTTCTAATGCTTATGACTTCGGAGAATCTATGATATAATTGCACCCATGGCTATACGACTTGGGCGAATGTAGCCTAGTGATATACCGTGCGTCATGCACAGATTTAATAAGCTGCCACATCACATCTCACTCTGGGCATGAAATACCGGAAACCGAGAATCGAACCGAAAATATCGAAAACTGAACCGAAAAATTCGGTTCCAGGTTCGATTGCTGGTTTCCAGGTACGGTATTTTACCTCGTTAAACCGAAGTACCGAATTTGTATACGAGGTCCAGAAATAAGTCCGTAACTATAGCCCAACAGCAGCCCACGTAAGTCATCCACCCACTCATCTGCTAAACCTAGCCACCTGCAGACTCCAGCAGACAGCAGCCGCAGCGCGGCGCACCCACTCGGCCACTCCGCCGCTCGCGCCGTCACCCCTCGCGGCCTCGCTCGTCGCCCACTCGCGCTGTCGCGCTCGCCGGCTCAGCTCACCCTCGCGCCCAGCACAGGCGCACAGCAGGACCCCGCTACCGGCCCCCATGTCACACAGCAAGACCCGCCCCCCCCCCCCCCCCCCCCCCCCCCACGTCGCACAGCAGGACCCGCCGCCGGGAGCAAAGATGGCTGGTTCAATTGTTTCGTGCGATTGTAATGTAAGTCTGATTGGAGCGTGTGTATGTTTGATTTGACAGAACAAATACAAAGATCGCTACTTCAATGCATCTTTTATTTCATAATTAATTCAAGAGTTAAGGACATGCTGTTGTAATCTGTTCGGTTCTTTCGGTAAATACCGGAACTGAACCGAAATTACCGATACCGAGTTTTGTTAGGAACCGATCGGTACCAGCTTTCTCAGGAACCGAATTTGCATGTGTACCGAAGAACCGAACCGATCGGTTCGGAAATACCGAATGCCCAGGGTGAATCACATCCATCTCTATTCTCCTTTAGCATTTAGCATGCAGAGCATTAGTTTGGTTTTGGAATTTTGTGGAAACAAACACCTACTACCAGTTTGCAAACTGGCATTATAATAATTTATTCAGAAAAATCTTTTGTGTGTACTCTAAATCTGTAGCGCCGAACACTTGTTCTTCCTGGCCGTCGGATCAATCAAGTGAATCAACGACCCTGAAAGTACAACCGAACAGCGGAATCAGGAGCCTTCTTTCCCTGTCAATTCCCCTGTTGGTCGTAAGCAGCTCGCCCGCTCTGCTCTTTTCTTTTCTTTTTCCATCCAGTCTCCCTGTCCCTGACCCGCCAATGCTGACTGCCTGTGCCTGACTACCCTCCCACGGGCAAGCAAGCTCCCCTCCTGCTCAACAGGAAGAGAGACGACTGACCTCCCCTGCGACCAAGAACCGAGACTCGCCCCGCGGGACACGAGACGGGAGCATAACTGCGCCCCGTCGGCCTCATCTCCGGTATCCGACCCCACCCGGCACGAGCAGCTGCTGCGCGCGTATAAGCCGCGATCCGGCCAGAGACAGTCAGCGGTTGTGGTTTTCGCCGGAGTGCCAACAAGACGGCTTTGTTTGCTCTTGTTGAAGTTGAGAGAAGTCTACTGGGATCCATTCCAGCAAAGATCTTTGAGCGCGTTTTCTTGCGCGGAAGATGAGGTGCTGAGCTCAGGTGTGTGCGCTTACTCTCCTCCTGCTTCGTTTTCATGCTTACTCTCTTCCTGCTTGAATTTCTTCTGGGCTGGTAGAATTGTAGAAAGATGGTTGAGTTCTCGTTGCAGTTTCAGCTGAAGTACATGTAAACTAGCCATCCCCCGCTTCATATTTTGGCAACGCTTCACGCCTTCTTTTGACTTCTGATCTCTCAATAGATTATGAGTATCTGGATGGAAGTTCCATATATAATCCCCTGGATACTGTTAGTTTTTGTACCCAATCCGTGTTAGGCCCTCTTTAGATATCCCCCGATTATAATAATTAGATTATATAATCAAGTTTTCATACAAACAAGATTGATTATATCATTCATTATTATAATCAAAACTCTTAATTATTATATATATATATATATAAGTCCATAATTCAGCTGACACTAGGTTGTTATAAGGGATTATGGGTCTTGAAAGTCCAACTTATCCTATATTCGGTGGTCCAACTTGTCAAATTATAAAGGATAATCTAGACATTTCTCATTTTAACTAACCAGAATCAATCACCATAATCGATTAGTTCAACACTTATTATTATATAATCTATAATCCTGATTATAATAATATTGTAGATATTCTAGATATAATAGTCAGCTATGATCTAAACAGGCTCTTAAAATACAAGATATTCTAAAATTTTTAGAACAGATTATGTAGGAAATCCAATGACACATGTAACTCTCTCTTGATTACCGTCAATATTATGTTCACCACATTTTAAGTCCAGTACTGTAGTTAGCTTGACAATATAGATTATATAATGGACCACATTAATGATAGGTAAGCACTAAATAATTGTGGACTTATAAGCATTAATAAATGAGTACGTGAGTTAATTCACCTGCATTAGCTTATTTGAGTGTGTCAGTTGTCTTACACCCTCAGTATTCTAATTAGATGACGTTTAACAGCGATACGGTCTCCCAAACACAATTTTGACCTCTTGTTTTATAAAAATATTTATGAAATAATGATACATGTATAATGTATACTTTTATGACAATATTTGTCAAGATAAATCTATTCATATAATTTTCATATTTGGAATCTCAACAACTCAAAAGATATTGATGATTTATATTCTCAATGTTTGACCCAAAGCTTGTTCGAAACGTCATCTAGGTACATCTAAAAGTAGAACTACCAAGCAGATTGTTCCAATTTTAGATATCACATAAATGGAACAATCAAGACTACGAACACTACAATAACGAGCTGGGCGTCTCTTATTATTTATTTATTTTTTTAAAAAAAAGACAGAGTGATTCATTTCATAAACGTTTGTTTCATGATTTTACCCAGGGACCATGCAAATCTAGCATAACCATGTCATTCCATTCCATATTTCCATTCAATGATTTCAAACATACAGCCATACAGGCCTGTCCAAACTCCAAACAAATCCGTGCGGCCGGGTTTTCGATCGAGTAGCACTGGGCACGTCCATGTGGTGGACATAGATTCGGCAATCGGCAGAGCGACGTGCCTTGGCTGTTGATTCAGCTTTCTCCTCTCTTCTTCCTTCCTCAAGGCTCTTTTTGCACCCTCCTTTTTTAAAAAACAGAGAATGTTCGCTCGCCACCGTACGACCTCTAGCGATAGTGATGTCCCATTGCTTGCCAAACAGAAAAGGCGCTAGGCCGCCTAGTAGATTCATCCAGCCGCCCACACTAGTACACTAGTTGAGCAGATCCGTGCGCGTGGTGACATTAGCTACGTAACATGGATGGCAGCAACCAAATCGTTAACCTTTTGGTCACTCTCATTCACTCAACACCTATTCTATGCGTTCTTTTGTAGCAGCCCAAAGCTGCTTTCGCGTCCTCATATATATAAACCGATAACCGAAAAGAGTGAGAGAGAAATAAAAATTACACACATATATAAAGGTAGCTTTGCTGCAAGTGACGCGGCTTTAGCAATCGCACCTAGGGAAGGGACAGGGATAGAAGAGCCGTGGACGATGCTTCCTGAATCTTGATGCATCAGCTAGAGGTTGGTTCTCCCTTGTACCTTCAGACAGAGTTCAGAGCTTCAGGCCACGGCTGTTGTTGCACCCCTCGCTGTGTGCCACGATGCGCCGTGGTCCAAGCCGGCATTGAAAATTGTACGTAATTCGGTTTACCGAACTGCATCCCACTTTGTACTATCACAGTAAATGGAATTGCAGTGCAGTCCATTCCTTCCTTCCTTCCAGGGTCATGCCACACGGCTATGGATTTATGGTATGGCCTTTGCATGTTGCATCCGTGAAACTTTTTACAGATAAAAAAAAATCTGCAGCACTACATGTCTGAAGCAGAACTGTACACGGGTCGGACCATAGATAGGTACTGCAGCTACGAGTCAGTGGGTCAACTTCCTCCACCCCTCCTCACACGCAGTCACGCACCCAAAGGAAAGTGAGGCCAACCATGTTTGACCCTGTGCCCAAGCTTCAGAAACCTTGTTACAGCAGTCAAAGGAATCGAAGAAACAGTCAGTCAAGGCCGAAGTCAGTGACTTGGTCATTTTGGTTGTGCTGATGTGTGTCTGTTGACAAATTTTTTGTACTTATTATTCAGCCCACGTGTATCTGGAATTCTGAATGAATCTTTGCATTTGCAGACACCAGCGCATACGACACCATGTTCTGAAATCCCGAGGCAGCACCGCTACTGTCTGTGTCTGGTAGTAGAGGAGTGAGTTCGATCGACAGAGATGCCTCCGGACCAGGCGAATGGCAGCAGCTTCGACGACGACGGGCATGAGCATGAGATCGTCGAGGTCGTCGGCGATCCTCCTGGCACGCCGTCGTCGGGGACGACAATGAGGCTGATGAACTTCATCCCCATCGATATCTACATCCCGTCGGTGGAGCGGGCGCGCTGAGCAACAGCCGGCGCAAGAGGCGGTTCCTCGACTTCCTCCGCGCCCACCCATCCAAGGACTGGTTCCTGCGTTCCACCTTCGTCGGTCGCCTCCGCCGGAGGACTAGCCACGGCGGCCACGACGCGTCGGCGGCGGACTCAGGCACGCGGAGGCGGCAGCGGCGGTTCCGCGTGCCGTTCGTGCGGAAGATCAAGTGGGGCAAGCTGTGGACGTACGCGGTGAGCTGGTGCAGGAAGCCCGAGAACTTCGCGATGATCATCTGGCTGGCGTTCGTGGCCGCCGGGCTGCTGCTGCTCTTCTTGCTCATGACGGGCATGCTCGACGACGCCATCCCCGACGACGAGCGGCGCAAGAAGTGGACGGAGGTGATCAACCAGATCCTCAACGCGCTCTTCACCATCATGTGCCTGTACCAGCACCCCAAGATCTTCCACCACCTCGTGCTGCTCCTCCGGTGGCGGCACGACGGCGACCGCGAGGAGATCAGGAAGGTGTACTGCAAGGACGGCGCCGCGCGGCCGCACGACCGAGCGCACATGCTCGTCGTGGTCATCCTGCTGCACCTCACCTGCTTCGCCCAGTACTACTGCTGCGCCCTGTTCTGGACCTACACGCGCAAGGACCGCCCCGACTGGGCGCTCAACATCGGCTACGGCCTCGGCACCGGCTGCCCCGTCGTCGCCGGCCTCTACACCGCGTACAGCCCGCTTGGACGACGGAAGGAGCCCGCCGCCGACACGGAGGAGTCGGCGGCCGGAGCTGCTGCGGCGGCGCAGGACCGCAGCAGCAGCCGTGCCGCCGGGAACGACGACGACGACGTGGAGATCAAGATATACAACCGTCGCGTGGTGGTGAGCAGCCCGGAGTGGAGCGGCGGGCTGTTGGACTGCTGCGACGACGGGACGGTGTGCGCGCTGTCGGCGACGTGCACCTTCTGCGTGTTCGGCTGGAACATGGAGCGCCTCGGGTTCGGCAACATGTACGTGCACGCCTTCACCTTCATCCTGCTCTTCGTCGCGCCGTTCCTCATTTTCAGCGTGACGGCGCTCAACATCCACGACGACGACATCCGCGACACGGTGGTGGCCGTCGGCGTGCTCCTCGGCCTCTGCGGCTTCCTCTACGGCGGCTTCTGGCGCTCCCAGATGCGGAAGCGCTACAAGCTCCCGGGCGGCTCCTGCGCCTGGTGGTGGTGCGGCAGCGCCGCCGTCGGCGACTGCGCCAAGTGGCTCTTCTGCTGGAGCTGCGCGCTGGCGCAAGAGGTGCGGACCGCCAACTTCTACGACGTGGAGGACGACCGGTTCGTCGGCGTCCTGGGCGCGCGCAACGGCGAGGGCCGACCCGTGCTCGTGCCGCTCCCGCGCGAGGCGTCCACCACGACGTACACGCGTAGCATGTCGTGCCCGCCGAAGCTCGACGACGCGGCGGGCGGCGGCGGGGAGACGAGCCCGTTGGGACTAGACATGGTCGGAGCCGCTGCTGCCATGGAGAGGTCGGCCACGTACCATCCCATGAGGCCACCACTGCCTCCACTGATGCAAACGGAGAGAGAAGACTAGGACCCACTCTAGGCGTATTGTACTCCAACGGTATACCTATGTTGCACATGTGTAGTTGTTGGTACAAAGGTAAGGGGTATCATAAACGTGTGATAATCTAATGTTTAACATAAGAACTATTTTTAAGGTAGGATCCAATCAGCCGTCCGAGTCAATGAAGGAAGACCCATCACGCAAAGGTTTCCTTCATTGGCATCAGGGACCGGTCGTGGGCCGGCCCATTGTAGGAAAAATAGAAGACAGGATACCCCTCCGTCTGTACCTCGACTGACGGACAGGGGTCGAACGACCCCTCCGCCTCGCCTTAACCCCCCAAACGACGGAAGAGGGGTCGATCGACCCCCTCGACCTCCGCCTCCGCCTCAACCTCGACTGACGGACGGGGGGTCGAACGAACGACCCCTCCGTTCCCGCCTCGACCTCGACTGACGGACAGGGGTCGAACGAACGACCCCTCCGCCTCCGCCTCGACCCCTCAAATGACGGACAGGGGGTCGATCGAACGACCCGCGCGCAGGAGGCTCGGTCAGCTCACCTGCTCCCGGTATGGGTTAAAGGGGATCCATTGCGCCTACCTGCCCCCGCCTAACGCCATGGGCGCCCACTATCGCAGTCAAATCCACCAACTCGCCGCCCATGCCCGGGACCTCTGTAAACCGTGCGGCCGCTGTAGCCACGTCGCAGGTACGGAATCCAGAGGCACCCCCTCGAGCCATGAACAGGACAACCCTCGACTGTGTCTTCAGGGATACGACAGAGTCACGCCGGCCTCGACCCCCCTCGACCAGGGGGCTCGACCATCGTCTCCAACCACTCCGGCATGGCTCCCGTTCAGTCCGTCCCGCATCAACTGTGGGACTCGTACCCGTCTGCAGAAGACCGACCGCACTGCGCCATGACGTTCGGCAGCGTCCAGTCTGCCATCACCATGCCCTGGAGCCCCGAAAGGACAGGGAGGCCACGCCACTACAGCGGTCGACGTCCCACCGCAAGCATGGAGCACGAACACGCCTCCCATACCGCTGCAGTTTAGGACTCTGTACTCCCGTACCTCCCCTTGATCTATAAAAGGGGACACCGGGATAGATGAAAAGGGGGGCTGATGAACATCGGCTTAGACATTCGGACATCAGCTCTGACCCGCATACACCACACACCCGATTGTTTGATCAGCATCTCAAGCAATCAATCGACCACCTAGGATAGCCCTGCTAGCCCTAGGCCTCAGCTCATCCTGAGCACCTCCGTGTAAACCTGCTTGTACCCCCCTGTACGAGCACTTCGGTGCAAGATAATATAATCCATCCTCTCCCGCTGGACGTAGGGCCTTCTGTGCCCGAACCAGGATAAATCTTGTGTTCTTCTTGCATCACGTCAGTGAGAGGGAGGACGCAATATACAAATTTACTAGCCGGTGGTCTTGACCCCCTGGGTCATAACACCGACAGTTGGCGCGCCAGGTAGGGGGATTTGCATGTCGATCAACTCCGAACTACTCTCCCAGATGGATTCCACGATCCCATCACTTCCATCCGCCACCATCATCTGGTTCGGCAGCCTAGAGTTCATGTCCACAGGCCACGACCACGATAGGGTTCTACTCTCAGGTAGTGGCATGGATAGCAGCAGCTCCGGTACTCCGGGGCCAAGGAGGACCAGACGACGATCCCACCACTCGCGCTTGTCGCCTGCGACCAGGAGGAGGCGCGAACGAGCCGTCACACACTTCACTGCGCGGGTCCCGAGACGCCGGATGCCGTCTCCCCGGCCTCAGCTGGTGACACAGTTCCTCCCTTCGAGAGCCTATTTGACCCATGCTTGCGGGTCGGGGGTGGGTACCTCGCTGAGACTGACGTTGGCTCTGCCATACCGTCATCTCAGAGGGTCCCCGCGGCTTCTCCGACATACTCGGCCGCGCCACCGCGCAACCTGTTTCCACATGGGCTCTACAACAGCGCCAGACTCTGTTCTACTTTTGTAGGCTCGCAGATGCAGGCACGTTACGGCTCCCCAGGGAACCTGCTACGTACGACGATCAACCTCGTCACCAACCCTCCACTGGACGAGCGCCCGGAGTCACGACGAGCCCCGGCCCTAGGGTGTCAGACCTGGGGGACGGTACGACAATGGCTGGAGGAGGAATGTTGGGGATCTTTCCCCAACTTCTACCACGGCTACCCCGACTCGGACTCCCCGACGAGGGTTACGATCCCACGCGGGAGTGCTTCCACCTCGTCGATCCGGTCGACTCCCAGGAAGACATCAACGACGTCGCGGCCACGGATGAAGGAGGAGGGGGCAACGCTACCCCGGCGCGAGACGTCGCCCCCCCCCCCCCCGGTTCCAGTCGAAGCCGATCCACCTCAGGACGCCCAGATCGTGCAAGTCCGAGAGCTGCTCGCCAAGCTCGAGGAGGAACACCTACGACTTCAGCAGCTCGAGCACGCCCTCGAGCGAGATCACGGGCGTCCACAGGGTGTGGGAGCCCGCGGCCGGAACCGGGAAGTCCATCGACAGATCATCAACGAAAGGGCCAACGAGCGCCACGTCTACAACCGCGCTAGCCAGAACGTCGTGGCAGCCGCGATGATGCTCCGTGACATGCCAGCACCATCGATGCCCCATGCGCAACGCATTAGAGATGAAATCCAGGGGCTCCTCCAAATCGCGGCCGCTCAGCAGGCGGAGAGCTCGGCCTCGAGACAAAGAGGAGCTGCTTCCGATCGGCGGGACGTGCCCCCTCGACAAGATCGAGAGGTATCTGTCCACCAAGACAAGGCGCCCCAAGGCGGAGCGGAGCGGCAACCAGTTCGAGACCGCATACTCGACGATCGACAACCGCGAGACGCGCGATACGACATCAACGACAACAAACGACGCCGACACGGTGACGCTGAGGCTCGAGGTTATAGTGCTCATCGAGGTGGCCGCTACGACAGCGACGAGGATCAACGTCGATCCCCGAAACCACTAGGGCCACGAGTCTTCAGCAAGGCAATCCGGCAAACCGCCTTGCCTGTTCGTTTCCGTCCACCCACCAGCCTGGTCAAGTACAACGGCGAAACCAAGGCGGAGCTCTGGCTTGCTGATTTCAGGCTGGCATGTCTGCTAGGAGGAGCCGACGACGACCACGTCATCATTCGGCAACTCCCGCTCTTCCTCTCCGACACCGCTCGAAGGTGGCTCGAGGAGCTCCCCCCGGACTTGATCCATGGCTGGCCCGACCTGGTCAGGATCTTCGACGGAAACTTCAAGGGCACCTACGTGCGGCCAGGAAACTCCTAGGATCTCCGCAGCTGCAACCACAAGCCAGGGGAAACCCTCCGCGACTTCACCCGACAGTTCTCCAAGCAACGTACTGAGCTAACCCACATCTCCGACCACGACGTCATCACGACGTTCGTCGCCGGAACAACCTGCAAGGAGCTGGTGCGGGAACGGGGACGGAACACCCCCAAGACCGCCAACGAGCTTATGGACATCGTCGCCAACTATGCAGCCGGCGAGGAAGCCATTGGCGCATTCTTCTATGCATCCCCGAACAAGGGGAAGGCCAAGGCGGACGAGCCCGGGGGCTCGAATAATGGGCCCAAGAAGAGCAATAACAACAACAACAAGAAGAAGAGCCAGCCGGGTCGACGCGACGTCGAGCCCTACGATCTTGTCGCTGCGACAAACAAGAAGAAGCCTTGAGGTCCCCCTCTCGAGGGGGGCATCTTCGACAAAATGTTGAAAGAGCCCTGCCCCTATCACAAGGGACCGGCCAACCACAACCTCGAGGACTGTCGCATGCTCAAGAAGCACTTCTGCTCCGTCGGCCTCAAGAAAGACGACAAGAAGGAGGACCCACAAGACGAGGGCGATGGCAAGAACGGAGGCTTCCCCGAGATCCTCGACTGTTTCATGATCTTCGGGGGACCCTCGACCCGACTCAGCACGCGTCAGCGCAAGAGTGAGCGTCGGGAGGTCTTCTCCGTTCGAGCTCAAGCTCCTCAATACCTCGACTGGTCACACGTGCCGATCACCTTCGATCAGGACGACCATCCCGAGCACGTCCCCAACGCAGGGGTCTACCCACTCGTCGTTGACCCGATCATACTCAACACCCGCCTTTCCAAGGTACTCATGGATGGGGGAAGCAGCCTCAACATCATCTACGCCGAGACCCTCGACCTCCTGGGGATCCCGAGGACCATGCTCCTGCCCAGCGCGGGAGGATTCCACGGGATCGTCCCAGGAAAGAAGGCACTCCCGATCGGCCGCGTCAAGCTACCCGTCTGTTTCGGTACCCCCTCGAACTTCCGGAAGGAAGATCTGACCTTCAAGGTGGTCGCATTCCACGGTACCTACCACGCCATCATCGGTCGACCAGGATACGGTACCTACCGAACTACACCTACCTCAAGCTAAAGATGTCGGGGCCCAAGGGAGTCATCACCGTCGACACCTCCTACGAGCACGCTTACGACTGCGACGTCGAGTGCGTGGAAAACGCCGAGGCAGTCGAGGAGTCAGCCATCCTCGCGGCCCTCGATGACTTCTCCAAGGAGATCCCCGAACCCAAGCGGCACGCCGGCAACTTCAAGCCTGTGGAGGACACCAAGACCATCCCGCTCGACCTCGGCCACGCGGATTGGAAGGCGTTGACGATCAGTGCCACCCTCGAGCCCAAATAGGAAGCCGTGCTCGTCGACTTTCTCCGCGCGAATGCTGACGTGTTTGCGTGGAGTCCTTCAGATATGTCGGGCATTCCGAGGGATGTCGTCGAGCACTCCTTGGACATCCGGGCCGGATCCAAACCGGTGAAGCAACGGCTGCGCCGCTTCGACGAGGAGAAGCGCAGAATCATCAGGGAGGAGGTCGACAAGCTTTTGAAGGCCGGATTCATCAAGGAGTTACATCATCCCGAGTGGTTAGCAAATCCTGTACTTGTCAAGAAAAAGAGTGGAAAGGATAGGATGTGCGTAGACTACACTAGTTTGAATAAAGCGCGTCCTAAGGTTCCTTTTCCATTACCACGTATTGATCAAATGGTAGATTCCACTGCGGGATGTGAAACTCTCTGCTTTCTTGATGCGTATTCTGGCTATCACCAAATAAAGATGAAGGAGTCCGATCAGCTCGCGACTTCCTTCATCACCCCCTTTGGCATGTTTTGCTACCTCACTATGCCCTTTGGTTTGCGGAACGCCGGGGCCACATATGAACGATGCATGCTCCATGTCTTTGGAAAGCACATAGGGCCGATCGTCGAGGCCTACGTCGATGACATCGTGGTCAAATCCAAGAAAGTCGAGAACCTAGTCGGGGACCTTGAGATCGCGTTTGGGTGCCTCAGGGCAAATCACATAAAGCTAAACCCAGAGAAGTGTGTCTTCGGAGTCCCTCGAGGCATGCTCCTAGGGTACATAGTTTCCCAACGCGGGATCGAGGCCAACCCTGAGAAGGTAACCGCAATCACCAGGATGGGCCCGATCAAGGATCTTAAGGGCGTACAAAGGGTCACAGGGTGTCTCGCTGCCCTCAGCCGGTTCATCTCACGGCTCGGGGAAAAAGCCCTCCCCCTTTATCGCCTCCTTAAGAAAACAAAACACTTTGCATGGACCATCGAGGCCGAGGAGTCGCTCTCCAAACCCAAAGCCTTGCTCACCTCGCCACCTATCTTGGTGCCCCCAAGCCCAGCCGAGCCCCTCTTGCTCTATGTCGCAGCAACTACCCAGGTAGTCAGCGCTGCCATAGTAGTCGAGAGGGCGGAAGAGGGGCATGCCCTGCCGGTTCAGAGGCCTGTCTACTTCGTGAGCGCGGTACTTTCTGAGACTAAGACGAGATACCCCCACATCCAAAAGCTGTTGTATGCCATCGTCCTCACCCGGCGCAAGCTCCAGCACTATTTCCTGGGCCACTCGGTTACTGTGGTCTCATCTTTCCCCCTCGAGTAGATAATCCAGAACCGGGAGGCGTCTGGAAGAATCGCCAAGTGGTCGGTCGAGCTCATGGGGGAAAGTCTCTCCTATGCCCCTCGGAAGGCCATCAAGTCTCAGGTATTGGCAGACTTCATTGCAGAATGGACCGACACCCAGCTACCCCCGGCGCAAGTTCAGACCGAGCTCTGGACCATGTACTTCTATAGATCGTTGATGAAGATGGGGGCAGGCGCCGGATTGCTGTTCATATTGCCCTCGGGGGTTCACATGCGCTACGCCATCCGCCTCCACTTCCCCGCCTCCAACAACGTAGCCGAGTACGAGGCTCTCGTCAACGGTCTGCGCATCGCCATCGAACTCGGGGTTCGACGCCTCGATGTTCGAGGGGACTCGCAGCTTGTGATCGACCAGGTGATGAAGGCCTCGAGCTGCCATGACCCCAAGATGGAAGCCTACTACAAGGAGGTCCGAAAGCTCGAGGACAAATTCTATGGCCTCGAGCTCAACCACGTCGCTCGCCGGTACAACGAAGCTGCTGATGAGCTGGCCAAAATTGCGTCCACCCGAGGCACGATTCCTCCCGAAGTCTTCTCGAGGGACCTTCACAAGCCATCCGTCGACCTAGGCTCGGAGGCTCCCGCCCTCGAGCAACGGGTCGACCCTTCCTCTTCGACCGATCCTCCCTCGAACGGAGGAGAGGTCATGGAGATCGACGAAACAACCGCAACATCAAACCCCTCGACGGACTGGCGCACACCCTACCTCGAGTATCTGATACGGGGCGAGCTCCCCGAGGACCGCACCGAAGCCCAACGCATAGCCCGACGCACCAAAACCTACGTCTTGTATGGGGATGGCCGCGAGCTGTATCGACGCAGCCCTACCGGTATACTTCAACGTTGCCTCACCCTCGAGGAGGGGAGGGCACTACTAAAGGACCTACACTCGGGGGCTTACGGCCACCACGCGGCGCCTAGAACGCTGGTAGGAAGCGCCTTTCGATAAGGCTTCTACTGGCCGACAGCCGTCGCCGATGCTACCAAACTGGTTCGATCTTGCAAGGGATGCCAATTCTACGCCAGGCAGACCCACCTACCTGCGCAAGCTCTTCAGATGATACCCATAACTTGGCCATTCGCAGTATGGGGGCTTGACATGGTCGGCCCCCTGAAGAAAACAAAAGGTGGCCACACCCACCTCCTCGTGGCCATAGACAAGTTCTCGAAATGGATCGAGGCTCGACCTATCGCCAACATCCAATCCCGACAAGCCGTGCTGTTCTTCACAGACATCATCCATCGCTTCGGGGTTCCCAATGTCATCATCACCGACAATGGAACGCAGTTCACCGGTCAAAAGTTCCTGGACTTCTGTGACCACCACCACATCAGGGTGAACTGGTCCGCAGTCGCCCACCCTCAGACTAACGGCCAGGTCGAGCGTGCCAATGGTATGCTTTTACAGGGCCTCAAGCCAAGAATCTTCGACCGGCTAAACAAACACGGAAAGAGATGGGTCGATGAGCTTCCCTCTATCCTATGGAGCCTCAGAACGACGCCAAGTCGAGCTACAGGGTTCTCCCCGTTCTTCTTGGTCTATGGGCCCGAGGCCGTCCTCCCCACTGACCTCGAGTACGGGTCCCCTCGATTAAAGGCCTACAACGAGCAAGCCAACGCAACAGCCCGAGAGGACTCCCTCGACTAGCTCGAGGAAGCCCGGGACACGACCCTCTTCAAGTCGGAAAAGTACCAGCAGACGCTGCGGCGCTACCACGACAAGCACATACGCAAAAGGAACCTCGACGTCGGCGACCTCGTACTGCACCGCCGACAAAGCAACAAAGGGCGTCACAAGCTAACGCCACCTTGGGAAGGACCCTTCATCGTGGCAGAGGTGCTAAAGCTAGGGACTTACAAGCTGAAGAACAGCAAGGGCGAGATCCTCACCAATGCATGGAACATCGAACAACTACGTCGCTTTTACCCCTAAGGCCTCGAGGCCTTGTACATTTTCTACATTATGTACATTTATCGCATTATGAATGAATAAAATGTTCTCGAAATACATTTCACATTCGTTCATAACTCTGAGGTAGCCTCGACTCTGCTCCGGCAAAGTCAAACCTCCCTCGGGGGCTGACAGGGGGGACCCCCCTCCTAAGTCCTCTAAAAACCCGAACGTTTTTTCGAAACTCGACCTTCTCTCTCCACCTTCGCCCCGAGTACGCTTCATGGCTAAGTAAAAAACGCCTCGAACTCCCTAAGGGTCGAGGGCCGTCGAGCCGGGGACTCTCCTACGCCTCAAGGCTATGGTACCCCCACTCGCTCCCCCCTCCAGAGATATGAGCGTGCGTCGAATACTTAGTCCACAAGCAACGACTCAGGCAAAGAGAAATAGAGACGGCTCGAGAAATAAAAACACCCAGATGCATCTCGAATAAAATGCATTAAATTTAAGAAGCCCCCAGGGGCTCGACATCATATTGTCACAAAAGCTAATCTATTACACGGACCTTCTTGTCCAGATTTGGCTCACAGGCCTCGACTACTCATCGCCATCGTCGTCCAGCGGGGGAAGCACCTCGGCCTCGAACAGCTTCGCCAACTCACCGCCGGGCACCTCTGCGGCGTCGATCAGCTCATGGCATCTCGCCATGTTCGCTTCATCAGTCAGCTCCGGGTCGACGACAAAGCCGCTGGCGACGACGTCGAGGTCGTAGATGTAGCCCGAGCGGACAACCGCGAGCGCCCGCTTCACGCCTATGTGAAGGGCAGCACGGACCTGCTCCGTCACTTCACGGGTCGCGACGAAGAGCCGACGCAAGAGGGAATCTCCACGTACGTCTCCCGCAACCGGCAGCTCCGGCTTGACACCCATGCCGTCGCAGAAAGAGGAGATGGCGTCCCCAAGCCTCTCGTTCAGGCTTGTCTCCGCTTCGAGGAGGTTCTGAAGACTGGTCAGATCCTCGTGGGCTCGAGCCTTGTCCCCGTCGAGTTTTGCCAGAACAAATAGAGGACTCCGTCAAAACCAAAAAAGCAGGGGAAGGGTCGAAAACAGGCAAGCTTAATAATATCCCTAAAAAACTCACCTTTGGTGTGTGCTTCTAGGGTGATGTAGTCCTGCTCAGCCCTCTGAAGTTGGTGGCGGACGTCGATGAGCTCTGCAGCTTGGTCGCTGTTTTTAGCCCGGAGGTCCTCGATGATCTTGCCAGTACCATCGAGGGCCCTCTTCTGGTTAGCCGCCACCTCCCCCAGAGCATCACGGTCATGGGAGACGGTGTCAACATCCGCTTGGAGTTCCCGGACCCGCCCCTCGAGGGAGGAGTGGTCGAGCTGCCGGACCTGCTCCGCCGTTCGAGCCAATTCCCCCCTTAGCGAGGTGGCCTCCTCCTCAGCCTTATGCCGGGCCTCCTGGGCAGCATCCCGCTGCTGCTCGACCTCGGCGGCCTCCTTGAAGGAGGCCTCGGCCCTCGACCGGGCCCGAGAGGCCTCCTCCTGGGCGGCCTTGGCCCCCTCCTACGCGGCCGCCACCTCGAGCTTCGCCTGGGTGGCCTCGGCCTTCGCCTTCTCCAGCGAGGCGCGGAGGATGGGGAGCTGACTCCACTGCTCCTGCGCCCGGAGGATGAATTGGGACTTGTCGTACGACCTCGCCCTTAGCATCTACCATGGATAAAAAGGAAGATCATCAGAAAAGAACAGCAAAATGACCCAAGCAAGATCAAAGAGAGAACGAGGCTTACTTCCATCCCCCAGTACAAGTCCGTGGAAGCAACCTCCGCCGACAGGCGTACCACATGGGCAAGCCACGCTCGGAACTCCTCCAGGTGCTCCCACTCCCCGAGCTCGGCTTGATCATCGATCTTGAAGAAGGTGCGCCATGGGTCTTAGGGGTCGGCCAGCTCGAGGGGTTCCTGCCTCAGAGCCTGCTGCGGTGGTCGATCCTCTCCGTGACCTCCCGTATGATGCCTTGGCGCATCTCGGGGACACCCCCGTGGAGCATCACCCGCTCCGCCAGAGTGGGGAAGAGAGCCGCCCCCTCGAGCTGGGCGCTCCTGGCCTCGGAGTCATCTTGCGGGGCCGCCGCCGGCCCCTCCTGATCATCGCCTCCAGGCGGAAGAGGTCCCCGCCGTGAGAATAACCCTGCGTGGTGAAGAAAACACACGTTAGCACCCGATGTCGCAGGCTCGCCGCGGTCCCCTCCCTCCATGTCGACTAAGTTAGAGGGCGGATCACCTCGAGAAGACGACTGCCCGACTTCGACGACAGGCCGAGCAGCCGCCTCGGACATTGTCACGTCCGCCGCGCTACTTCCCTGCAGCGCCACGACAGCCCCCTCCGGCTCCGACCGGGGGATTGTCACCACCACCATCTCCGCCGCTGTCGCTGTCTCCGCCACGGGCGTCGCCTCAAGCTCCTCGGTCCGTCCTCCCCCCTCGGCAGGCTCGGGGAGCGGCGCCGAGGTCCCTTCGATAGGGGTCTCCATCGACGGCGGCACTTCCGGCGCAGCGACAATCGCTACCTCCTCTTGCCGCGCCTTCTCCTCGCTCTCGCGCCGCTGACGCGCCTCCCACAACGCGAGGTTCTCGGGCCACCGCTTCGGTGCCAGGTGCTCCAGCATCTCTTCATCACCAGCGGAGGTCAAGTCGACCACCTCCATCTCCACGACGGCTTGGGGATCAACCCCCTCAACCACGGTCGTCGTCGACAGCGGCTCCACGCCTTCCGAAGCTGCTGGCGCCCCCCCCCTCCGACGGGGTGGTGAGCACGGCCTCGACCGCCACTTCGGTGGACCCCGCCGATGCGACGGGTCGACCCGCCTCTTCCTTCGCTCGAGTTTGCTCCGCAGCGGCTTGCGCCTGCTCGCGCCCTATCGCCTCCCGTGCCTTGGCCGCCCACGCCGCACCTGGGGCGAGGGTCGAAGGGGACGAGGCGGCAGGACTGGCCCCGACGGCCATCTTGGCCGTGGCCTCCGCCTTCAGCCTCTTGGCCGGGGTGAGGGTCGCGCCCTCCGACGAGCGCTTCACTCTGAAAAAGGAACTCATGCGCGACGGTAAGCACAAGTCATAACCAACGAAAAATACTCGGGGTCGATAGGGAAGCAACTTACCCCAGCGGAATCATGGGGGTCCGACCAGTGGACCTCAAGCCGCTCGGGGGCTTCTGCGAGGCACGTCGGGAGCCACTTCTCCCGCCGGCTCTGGCCGCGGCAGGGGTTGAGGCTGCTCCCGGCACCGTATCCTTGGCAGGGGCCAACGACGTCTTCGTCGCCACCGTCCTGGTCTCCTCTCGGGTCGACGGGCCTGATGCCCGTGCGCTCGACCGAGTAGGCGCCCGGGGCGTGCTCGACCGACCCCTTGACGGGGACCGCGACGAACGGCTACGCGTCTGTCGCAGCACTTCACCTTGAAGAGCCGCAGGGCGCTCGTCCCACGACTCAATCCCGACAGCTGGGGTCGACCTCAACATCGAACCCTCTCCTCCTCCAATACTGGCGGCCGCTCCCTGACGCTCGGGCACCGCTCTTTCTTCCTCGAGCCCTCGCTGCGGCTCGGCCTCCTCCTCTTGCTCTGGATCCTCTTCCTGCATAAGGACGATACCCGTCAGGTCAAAACCGAAAGGCCTAACCCGATACTGTCACAACATGACATCATCTTTAACAACCTCATCGTTGCTCGACCCCTCATCCTCATCCTCCTCCGAAGGGACTCCTCCTCGGAAACGTTGGCCCGCCTCTGTCGTGCCCGGCGTCGTTCACGCTCCTCCTTCTCTCGGGCCTTTTTGCCCTTATCCTTCTTGGCCTTGTCCTTGTCCTTCTTGTCCTGCTCGGCCTGAAGGCGTCTCACCTTGGAGTCGTTCCGCTCCTCCTTCACCGGTGGCAGCGACTGCCGGAAGATGACGTTCCCCTGAAGGAATGCTAGGCTGTTAGGACGCAGGCAAAGGAGACAAACAAGACAGACAAAAGGGCATTGACAGAGAAAAGAGTTGTCATACCAGCTGGACGTGGCCCTGGTCTCGTGATGAGGACATCAACACCACACCAACACCATCTCCAGCACCACTTGGTCCTATTACTCGTGCTCGTGCCCGTGAACTCAATCATCAAGTAAGTTTATTCTCAAACTCTTGTCCATTATATTTAGACAATGGAGACACGTGCACTCTTGTTTTGCTCAGGAACAATGGAGAGGATCAGCGGGACACGGGATGGGCGCTAGCTGGATTTGGACTGCAGGACAGCACCAACTTGTGATGGATGCCACGACTTCATACGGACTCCGATTGGGACATTCTCGCACTTTTTGGAAAGCTTATCAAGTCTACTTTCCAACGGATCCAGAAGCATGGCTATACCTTATCAGATGCGTCCAGACTCATCGTTTTTGTACCGAGACCTTTTCTGTCCACCGGTGCTGCGTCACCTTATTTTGGGCCTGTGGCCCATGTATCAAGTTGGGTCCATTAGGGACGCGTCCTAGGGTTGGAGAACGACCCCAACACCCTTGTGGTCGTCCTCCCAACTCCTTATAAGTCTTTAGAGCTGCCACAAACAGTTGAGGTTTTGTTTCGTCGAGTTAGCTATTGCTACCGCCTTTCAGCGCGCGTGTTGGATCAACCGTCCGTCTGATTGTCATCAGAACCTCACCATATTGTGTTCTCAGATTGAAACCTTCATATTCATCTTGCAATTGAGTGCTTGTTCATCTCGTTCTTGCTGGTTCTTCGATTGCTTGCAGGACGGGAGCCCTAGTGGCTGGTTGTCGCGCCGCAAGACCACGGCAGCCCTCGGAGGTGGTGTATCGGTTGCTAAGGCGCAGCGTCCTTGGACGGTTGTAGTCGAGCCGTGAACGTCATCTCCCTCCACAAATCGAGTTATCCACCAACTCTCATCGAAAGATCGAACTTCGAACCCTACGGGTCGTCATCAGTTGGTAATCAGAGCAAGGTTTATCGGTGAGAGACTTCCAATTCTTTACAATTTTTTTTTCCTATAGTCCAGAAAAGCCAAAAAAAAAATAGTAGATTAGTTTTCCGTAATCCCATAAACCCGTTGAGCCTTTTGCTAGTACTACTTAGTTAGGGCTTGTTGAGTCGTCGGTTGCATCGGTTGTGTCGAGTTGCTGGTTTTAGTTCTAGTCCTTTAGAGTTTCGAGTTCTTGTCACGTTCTAGTCCGAGTCTAAGTAGATTTCGTTACTGTCAAGTTCGAGTCCGAGTACTACCCTGGTATTCGTGGCTGTCCAGTTCGAGTTTGAGTTGTTTTCTGGAATCGAGTCCGAGTACTACCCTGGTATTCGCTGCTGTCAAGTTCGAGACGGAGTTGATTTTAGGAATCAAGTCCGAGTACTACCCTGGTATTCGCTGCTATAAATTGCCTCCGTCCGAGTTGTTTTCCATAATTAAGTTCGCGCAGTACAAGTCGGGACTACAAGTTTCATACCATATTACAGCGAAGCTTACTTTAGAGAGAGAGAGAGAGAGAGAAAAAGTGTGTGTGGTGATTTGCTCTTTTGACATCTCTTTGTTCCTATAATCAGTTTTGAGGTTTCCCTGAAAAAGAAAAAAAAAGAAAAAAAAAAGAAAAAAAAAAAGAAAAAAAAAAGCAAAAAAAAAGAAAAAGAAAAAAAAAGAGGCAAAAAAAAACAAAAAAAAAGGGGCTGATCTTTGTGTTTTCCTCCTTTGGATAGGTGGTGTTTGTGAGTTCCTTTGTGTCCAGGCTCGCGTCTCTAGCACGGTCTAGGCTAGGACCAGCACAGTACCACCTTTGAACGATTATTCAGCTCGCTTTTTAATCTAACGTGGTGCTAGTATTTGTCCTTGAGCATAACATTGGCCACCTACAGCTCCACATATTCGACTACAACTTGACAGGTGTTGTGCTACGGTACCGATACATTCACTTCCAAGGTTGCAGACTTGCTGGTTGTTGACCCCTCTTGTTCGAGCAAGGTAAGAACTGGTAAGAGCTTGAGAAACAGGTTGAGAGCGAGTGCCTTGCTATAGCTACATCCTAATAGTTGTAGGGCTTTTATTTCTTCACCTGTTTTCTTGTTGTTCTTGTCTTCTAAACCATGTCAGGAACAGAGGATAATAACAACATGCCGCAATCTCCACGCACCAAGGGCATCATTCAACATTTTACAAGGCAAGTGCAGCTGCATACAGAAGGACTCGATGGAGATTTACAGGTGACCAACGACAAGATTGGGCAACTAGAGGCCGCCCAACTTGCCACCACCACCAAGCTTACAGGAGTCGAAGCATCGGTTGCTCGTATGGACAGAAGCCTTGCCGCTCTTCTCCGTCGTTTTGATGACTTCCACACAAACGGCAAGGGTCAACATCAACATAATGACGCCCACAAGGATGAGGAGCGAGTCGAAGATAATGACGAGGATGCTTACTCTGGTGATATGGACCTTGATAACAATAACCTTAGTGATCGACATCGCCTACGCTTCAATCGGAGAGGTATGGGTCACCGTCGACGTGAGGTACATAATAACAATGATGCTTTCAGTAAGATTAAATTTAAAATACCTCCTTTTGATGGTAAGTATGATCCTGATGCATACATTTCATGGGAAATTGCTGTTGACCAAAAGTTTGCATGCCACGAATTTCCTGAGAATACACGTGTTAGGGCTGCTACTAGTGAGTTTACTGACTTTGCTACTGTATGGTGGATAGAGTATAATAAGAAAAATCCTAATAACATACCACGTACTTGGGATGCTTTAAAAAAAATCATGAGGGCTAGATTTGTTCCTTCTTACTATGCACGGGATTTGCTACATAAACTGCAACAACTAAGACAAGGTGCTAAAAGTGTAGAAGAGTATTATCAAGAATTACAAATGGGTATGTTGCGTTGTAATTTAGAGGAGGATGAGGAACCTGCTATGGCAAGATTTTTGGGTGGGTTAAATCGTGAAATTCAGGACATCCTTTCATATAAAGAGTACACTAATGTAACCCGTTTGTTTCATCTTGCTTGTAAAGCTGAAAGGGAAGTGCAGGGGCGACGTGCTAGTGTTCGGAATAACTTTTCTGCAGGGAATCTCGCATCATGGGGACGCCGACGACGCCCCCCATCTCGAACGCGCCGGCAAAGGAGGCGCGTACTCGGCGGACCACCCTCTCGAGGGGCAGCTCATCCTCCACGAGGCGACACCCCGTGAGATCCACCCCCGGGCGCATCTCTTCGAGGCGTCGCGGGCGAGCCATCAGCGGCACGACTCGCCGCTGGTGGAAGGCCGACGCGACGATCGCCGCCGTAAGTCCCGCCTTCTTCAGACTGGAGATCGCGCCAAGCAGATGGTCGAAGCGCTTCTGCTTCTTCTGCTCGACGTCGTACCTCCAGTGGTCGGGCCTCGAGTCGATCGTCCTCCCGGTGTAGGCGGGGAACAGACCATCGTCGTTCCTCAGGTAGAACCACCCGGAGTGCCGTCCTGAGTGGCTCGACGTGAGCTTCGACGGGATCCAGCTGTCCGCCCTCTTGAGGGCGATACTGTAGCACCCTGCCCTGACCATCCTACGGCTACCGCTCCCGGCCGAG
Organism: Microstegium vimineum; assembly: GCA_022036555.1. NCBI lineage: Eukaryota > Viridiplantae > Streptophyta > Magnoliopsida > Poales > Poaceae > Microstegium > Microstegium vimineum. Next base: position 6,679,460 of record CM039139.1, on the reverse strand, counting down.
GCGTGTAATAAGCCCGCCTCGAACAGGTGGATCCACAACTCCCAATGCGGCTCCATCCCCAGGTACCCTTCGCACACGGCGGTAAAGACCGCTGCGAGACAAATACCGTTGGGGGAGAGGTGTTGGAGCTCCACGCCGTAGTGGTGGAGGATCCCGCGCAGAAGACGGTTGGGGGGAGATCCCAGCCCCGCCCGATGGAAAGCTTCGAAGCTGACCACATAACCCTCCGGCGGGTTGGGCTCAGCGTCCTCCCTCGGCGGCACTATCCACTCCGGCCGGTCCACGGAGTTGATGGGTCGGAGAAGGCCGCTCTCCACCAAATCTCCCAAGCGCGCCACCGTCGCCGATGACGGAAGCCAGGCGTCGGGGCCGCGCAAGCTGTAGGTGGCCATGGGAGCAGGGAAGCGGATGCGCTCGGATACGGGGGTGGAAGGTGTGTTGCCAATCTCTCCTTTCCCTACTCTCACGCACGCAGAGATCCGGCTCGGTGGGCAACAAAGGCAACGGCGAGAGGAAGAAGACAGGGAAGGAAATGGCAAGCGTGCGGAAGCCAGACCCCCACCCCCAGTATTTATAACCGGAAGCCCAACGGGCGCATCCGACGAAAAGGCAAGTAAGCCTCTGCATTTAATGCGCTCACCTACCGCCTCCTCGTATTCCGTAAGATAAGCCACACCTGTCGTGTCATCGGGCTCCGCGCCGCACCCTATACCTGCTACGGCCGCAGTCGAACGGACATCGCCCAAAAAGACGCGCCTACGGCGGACAACGTGCGACAGGTGGACGTTATCTTCGGAGGTAAGCAACGGACGTTGACCCGTCCGTTAAAATCTCGAGGGAGCGAAGGCTGGCCCTCAAACAGGGTTCGACAGCCGCCCTCGAGTACCTAAGGTCAGGGAGGACCCAGGCTTACGGACTCCGGTCCACCCCCAAATCTCGAGGGGGCGAAGGCTGGCCCCACGAACGAGGTTCACAACCGCCCTCGAGTACGCGAGTCAGTGATGACCCAGGAGGGGCCGACGCGAGCCCCTAGCTCGAGAACGAACTCTCGAAGCCCCCCGGGACATATCCAAGGCATAACCACGGAATACCCAAGGATCCTTTCGACGGGAGGCATCAGGCCACCGACTCTCATCGAACAGAGTTGGCACCTAGGTAATCCACGTGGTGTTGCTTGAATGAGAACGCCTCAGGGCTTCTATCGACCCCCGTCGAAGGGGGCACGAGTTCTCACTTGGATTTCACTTGAATTTATACCCGTTACCAGCTCGTAGAGGACTTCGAGGTTCATCCTTACGAAGGCTCACAGAGGACTTCGAGGCTCGTCCTAATGAGGATAGCACGATGCTCTTTGCCCCACAATCTGAGCGCAAGGATCCGTGGGAAAGGCGCTAGGAGGTAGTGAAGGCCCAGCCACACGAGGCTCGAGGGTTAGACTATGCACGGCACCCCTCGACGAAAGAGCGTCGAAAACACTCGTAGCCTGGTAGACAGAGTTGACCCCTCGATAGGGCACTATGACTCTAGTTTAACCCTCGAGGGAGCGAAGGCTGGCCCTTGAAAGGGTTTCGACAACCGCCCTCGAGCACCCCTTTCCCAAGGAAGTGAAACGCTCGTAGCCTGACAAACGTAATTGACCCCTCGATAGGGCGCTATGATTCCAGTTAATCCTAACCCCCCTTGATAGAACACACATCAGAGAGGAGTCCCTAATCACTACTCTGGGGCCTTGGGGGCTACCCCGCGGAGAATCGAACCTCTTACTAACCCTGCAGATCATCAGCATAAACCTCTACGCGGATTTTCCTTATCCGCGTAGAGGCTCGGGGGCTACTGTCGGGTACAAAGGTAAGGGATACCCTAAACGTGTGATAATCTAATGCTTAACATAGCAACTATTTTTAAGGCAGGATCCGATCAGCCGTCCGAGTCAATGAAGGAAGGCCAATCACGCAAAGGTTTCCTTCACCGGCAACAGGGACCGGTCGTGGGCCGACCCATTGCAGGAAAAACAGAAGACAGGATACCCCTCTGTCTCGACCTCGACTGACGGACAGGGGTCGAACGAACGAACCCTCCGCCTCGCCTTAACCCCCCGAACGACGAAAGAGGGTTCGATCGAACCCCCCTCGACCTTCGCCTCCGCCTCGACCTCGACTGACGGACAGGGGTCGAACGAACGACCCCTCCGTCTTCGCCTCGACCTTGACTGACGGACAGGGGTCGAACGAACAACCCCTCCGCCTCCGCCTCGACCCCTCGAATGACGGGCTGGGGTCGATCGAACGACCCGCGCGCAGGAGGCTCGGTCAGCTCACCTACTCCCGGTATGGGTTAAAGGGGATCCAATGCGCCTACCTACCCCCACCTAACGCCATGGGCGCTCACTACCGCAGTCAAATCCACCAACTCGCCGCCCATGCCCGGGACCTCTGTAAACCGTGCGGCCGCTGTAGCCACGTCGCAGGTACGGAATCCAGAGGCACCCCCTCGAGCCATGAACAGGACAACCCTCGACTGTGTCTTCAGGGATACGACAGAGTCACGCCGGCCTCGACCCCCCCTGACCAGGGGGCTCGACCATCGTCTCCAACCACTCCGGCATGGCTCCCGTCCAGTCCGTCCCGCATCAACTGTGGGACTCGTACCCGTCTGCAGAAGGCCGACCGCACTGCGCCATGACGTTCGGCAGCGTCCAGTCTGCCATCACCATGCCCTGGAGCCCCAGAAGGACAGGGAGGCCACGCCGCTACAGCAGTCGACGTCCCACCGCAAGCATGGAGCACGAACACGCCTCCCATGCCGCTGCAGTCTATGACTCTGTACTCCCGTACCTCCCCTTGATCTATAAAAGGGGACGCCGGGATAGATGAAAAGGGGGGGTTGATCAACATCAGCTTAGACATCCGGACATCAGCTCTGACCCGCATACACCACACACTCGATTGCTTGATCAACATCTCAAGCAATCAACCGACCACCTAGGATAGCCCTACTAGCCCTAGACCTCAGTTCATCCTGAGCACCTCCGTGTAAACCTGCTTGTACCCCCTGTACGAGCACTTCGGTGCAAGATAATACAATCCATCCTCCCTCGCTGGACGTATGGCCTTCTGTGCCTAAACCAGGATAAATCTTGTGTTGTTCTTGCATCACATCTAGGAGAGAGAGCACATAATATACAAATTTACTAGCCGGTGGTCTTGACCCCTAGGTCATAACACCGACAGTACTGTACCATACTAGTGTCTTTGGGAAGCTACTTCAGTAGTTCTATAAGTTTTTTTTCGTTCAAGTGATGAAGAAAAGATACATATTTTTTCTCCAAACATGCTATCACCATTTTTTTCTTATTTGATTTGAAAAGTTGCTAATCTATCGGTTCACCATTTCAAATCTACACTTTCATACGTCAGTTGCCAACCCTAGAGACGAGAGAGGGTGAATGAAAGCCTTATAATCCTGAAATTAACCCGTGAACCACTTCTAGTGTTTGCCAACAAATATTGCATATATTGGATAGGATCACAGGAACAATGCCGATGCAGACAAGAGAGCAACTAGAGGAAGACGAAGATAAGAGCTTGGGAAACTTGGATGGTCTGAATCTGAAACTAACGGATGATCCGAACTGGATAACCCAGACCATCCGAGAAGGGATCTCAAATAGATGTTCTTTTTTTCAACATGAGAAGAACCCCATTTGCATTAACTTTGCAACGAAAATAGAGATTGTTTGGATCAAAAGACAAAGACATATACCAGATTCTACGACACCACTAATATAAGAGAACACTACCCAAAGGGATCTGTCTCAGCAATGAGACCAACAAAAACAACTCATCATCACATACTCCCTGCATCTTATAATATCTATTGTTTTCGGTGTTCATACCAAAGTCTAACTCGATTTATACCAAATAAATTTATTAAAAAACTAGATTCAAAGATCTTTTTAATAAAATTAATTATGTACCATAATATTAATAGTTTCAATATATATTTTTTAAAATAATTTCTCAAAAACGAAATCGACGATATTTTAGAATGAACAGAGTAGTTAAGATGAGGGAGAGGACAACGACAAACAAACAACATAGGATATTACAGTACAGTTTAAGAGAATAAAAAAGGGAGGAAGAACATAGAGTATCGAGGAACTTTTTTATCAAATGGTGTGCAATAAACGTCTGTGTACGCATCTAGGAAGAGTTTTCATTGTTTTCCTATTGGTTACCGTCATCCAGTGTCCACCCTTCCATATTGCTCCTTTGCTAAGCAGATAATAGTTCCATTGCTATCCTTAACATTGTAGCATCCCCTTCTTCCAGCCTCTCCTTATTGTTGTCACCAAATAGATATAGCCAAAAAAAATTAAGAGCACATGCATGAAAAAATAATTTCTAATGGATTTTTGACAATCTTATTCTTAAAACAATCCTTATTTCGATTTTTCCATATTGCCCCACCATTTCCAGCTTTGCTGCAGATTGATTGGAATATTTGTAGCACCAAACCATTCTGCCACAACTAACCAAATAACTCTAGCAATGGGACGTGTACAACTGGATCACCATGCAACTTATTCTTTATTAAGTTGCCTTTGGTTAGGACTGCATCATTGGTTAGAAGCCACAAAAAGATATAGATTTTTCGTGGAATATTAGGCTGTCCATAGCGTTGCATCCAGGTATCAGGTTTTTTTAGATAATGGATAAAAATATCCGGCCTCTACATTCAGGGATGTACACAGACAATTATTATAAAGTCATTCAACACACGTAAGATAAAGAGCAAACCTGAGTTTGAAATATAAAACACATATCTCTAGAGCAAATGATAAACATGTTTCCACCCTCGATTTGAAATCTCCAAAGCAATCACTTCTATCTTCTTGTTTATCCACACGAGGGTGTCCTTCGCTTGCTCGTCACGCTGCAGCTGGGCCCAGGAGCGTATCCAATACGCTCCCCTGAAAATAACCTACGAAATAGATTTAATTTTCATTTTATTAAAAATAACATTATTTCGGCATCGCTAGAGAGCCCAGCACATAGCAGCAACCCCAACCCAACTTAAATCTTTGATCTGTTTAGGCTAATAAATAAGTCAATTAGCAAACATATATCTGATAGATCTCGGTTGTGTTAGATTAGTAGCGTAAAATATAATCCTCCAAATCATTTTAGTACAGGGACAGTTTAGAAATAAATGTTGGATAGTTTTATTCTTATTACAGCAGATATATTATTGACTCTCTGTTCAGTTTTTTCTAGTAATATTGTCCTTAGTTAGGACAGGAACCACGTAAAGTCAGGTAGCAACCTGCAGCAGTGTTGTCGAAACTAAAAAGGTTTACCCGAGTCATATAGGTTTCTTGATGCCTAAACTAAAGAATAGAAAGTTCTCCCAACCAGCTCCTGCCCGGAAAAGACATATCGCAACCGGCCTCTTTTTTTCTGGAAAAAATATCCTAACCGGCTTCTGTCGGAAACAGACGACGCATGTTCGGACACATGCTTATTAGCCATCGGTGGCCATGATGTGCAAGCAGATGAAATCGTGACATCGGTCCAGGTGGGAGTATAATCTTTTAAGGCATCAGCTACGATGTGGAAAAACTTACCCTTACAAATTCTTTTACGATAAATGCCTGAATCATTACTAGTTACTTATTAGTTAAGCCATTGTACACAGATTTGACAGAATTTTTTGCACCCTTCTCAACTTTCCAACTTATAAGAGCATCTCCAAGAGACTCTCCATATCCTTCTTATATGCTAGGAATAGAGATTTTGGTGAAAAAGTACCCTCCAACAGCTCATCTAAATGGTCTTCTAGATATAACCATTCTCTATTCCGGATTTTTCGCTAGCCAAATATAGAAGGCGAGAATGACTCTCTAGAGTATGCATGAGATTTAGAAAAGCTGTTGGAAGATGAAAAGATATACAAAACGATTTTTATGTAAATGACTCTACAAATGATGATTTAGAGAGTGAGATTTAGAAAGACTCTTGGAGATACTCTAATGTCCGAATTGTTTTCTAACAAAACTTTTACAACGTCGGCCCTAAGTTTGGCCCTGCAGCAGCTAGCACGATTTCACTTTCATTGTAAGAACGGAGGCCCATATGACAAAACAGGCCCTAAGTTCGGCCTAATAGAGAAAAGACAGCCAGCAAAAGTTATTGTTTTCCTTTCTGAACTACAGGATAGGACATAATTCCTCCCCATCCTTTGAAACAGGACATAGACCCCCCGTGGCTGTTTCTCTAGGTGTTTTTTCTTTTTTTTCGTTTGGCTGGTTTTTTAAAAAAATCATAGAAAACTTTTGAAAAAAATTATCAAAATAGAAAATCCAATTTTGTTGGTCTCCACATGAATAGATTATTACATAGTAAACATATTATATGGTATGTTTTAGTACAAAGTCGCTCTAGTTTTAGATCTATGTTTTTTGTGATTAATTCATAGTTGGAGTTTATGTGTCTTTATTGTGGTGAAATTTTAATGGTGGACTAATCATTGTATTAGTTAAAATTTTATGTTCATTGAATCATGTATGACTGCGATGTAGACTTATTCAGGTTTATACTTATTAAATAGTTTTAAAATAATTAAAAATGTGTAAAAATAGAAAAGATATATTCTCTGTGTAATTTTCTTTGTGATGACATGATTATGTTAAGTGTTCATATAAGACGTAACAATAATAATATTACATAGAGAACACATATTTTCTATTTTTACACACTTTTAACTATTTAAAAGTACTTAATAAATATAAACCTGAAGATAACTCTATAATTTAGTCGTATATGATCCAATGAGCATCAAATTTTTACTACATCTCAAAAACACAATGATTAGTCTACCATGAAAATTTCACCCAAATAGGACTACACAAATTGCAGCTATGAATTAATTATAGAAAAACTGATTTTTGCGATAATTAAGGGAGAGAGTTTTTCTATAGTTGGCCTAGCCTCCGGTGCGTAAAACAAAGCTGGCCCAAACGTTGCGTACCGTGGAGAAAGAGATGTCTAGATGACTAGAGAAATTGAATAAACCACCACTTGTTACATTTTTTTTTCTCTGGCACAGTAAATGCGGGTATACCACTCAACAAGTCTACGCTGGCTTCTTCAGAAATAAATGAAGTCTACGCTGAGCACTAGAGAAAAAGAAAGACCAGTCTATGCTGATGTACGCTGAAGCGAAATGGAGAAATTCAGGTGCAAATTAATAACTGTCTGGACACAAGTCAAATGGACGGTGTCTCTATCCCGTATTGTACGCCGACGTCACCGACCATCCGAATTGAATATGGGCATTGCCACGACGCAATTGCCGGCAACCCGACCGATTTGGCAGCGATTACTGTATTGTGTCCAACCTCCTCTTGCCATCACGGGCAAAGTAACACAGCCATCGCCATTTTTAACTGCACTCCAGTCCTTATCTTTGTTGGCTGGTGGAGCGAGTAGCAGAGTGGAGTACTACGTACAAAGCCAAACGCAGGCACCGAGATCGCTGTTGGTGGTTGGTGGCTGGGGACGGGGAGGGCGGCGGTGGCGCCGATCAGGATATGCGGATAACCTGCACTGCTGAGCTGCTTTCCGGCCTCCTTTTTCCCGCCGACCACCGTGGCGACATGCTCAGTGTGACCGATAGCTCCTGATGCCGCGAAATGGTGGCCGCAGCGGCCAGCCAACGCCGTGTGGTGACCCTGGCTAGTGGCTAATGGAGGCGCTCACGGGCCGCATTGCATTGCAGACGGCGCGCGATTCACACAGCTCGAACAAATTAAACAGAGCTCGGCCTAACTGCTGACAGCGACGGGTGCGCGATGGTATGGACATCACTGAGCTGACAGCAGCCTCTCTCTCGATCGCGGACGTACGTACCTACTCCCTCTGTTACAGAAAAGATGATGTTATGGGATACGTCTACCTTAAATTTTTTCAACTTTAATTAAATTTATAAAAAATATATGCAACATTTATATCTCCAAATAAATTTGTTAAAAAATTAGACTTAAAGATATTTCCGATAATACTAATTATTTAACATAATTATTTATATTTTTTAATATATAATTACCGGTATTTTGAAAACGTTAACTTTTCAGGAAGCGAGAATGATATCTATTTAGGGACAGAGGGGCAAATTGGACCTCACATGAGCTGATCTGATGTTGATCAGTTGAACCCATGCGAAGTTTACTTTTTTTTGGATAATGTGAGAAGCCAAAGTATCTGCCCCGGCCCGATACGGATTGTTAAATTAGCGGCAATAATAATGCGCACTTACTCCTGCAGGCTAGCTGCAGCTAGTGGGGCATGTGGCGTTGCCGCATCGCCCCGGCTTTAGTTTTACCAATTGGGGGCCGATCAGTGTTTACTACCCTCACACAAGCAACCAGCAGTTTACTTTCCGAAAGAACTCTTGTTTGCGCTCACACGTCATCCGTGCATCGTAGCATGGCCGAGCGAGGGATAGAATTCCTTGTAGGTTATAGTTGTAGGTAAGTGGAACGACTTGATCTAGTACTGCTACAGATACAGTGATACATTCCAAGTCGGACGTCTGATATTGACGATTGCGGAGGGCTGCTAGCCATAGATGTGAATATCTAGAGGATACCTAAGGTGCTAGGTGGTTCACTCTCACCGCAAAAACTAACAACGATATAGCACAATATATAAGGTATGGATAGCCCTTATCTATCATACTTCTTCTTTTATATTGAGTTAGATCACACTTGAGGAGGTGTCGACTTATGTGTATAGCGAGTTAGGCAACTACACATGAATGTTAGCCTCACCTCATGTAAAAGGATTCACGCTAGGTAGGAACCTATATTTAATTAGGCCTTCTATAATTACATGTTGCATATGAGAGTACCTTTGCTTTGTGGTACCAAGATAACTTTTCTATGGGAGGACTATAGATATTTAAGACTACTGTTCACATATTGCATACCGGAATACCTTTGCTTTGTGGTACCAAGATAAAACTTCTACGGTTATAGGACTATGGATATTTAAGACTACTGTTGACATGTTGCATATCAAAGTAATTTTGCTTTGGTACCGCTTGAGATAATATTTCTTCTTTTTAGCTAGATAGGTTTCTCTTTCTTGTCTGTCGCTTTCATCTTAAGGTCTCCATGTTCTTTCTTCTTGGACTATACATGACGCAGACACATATGAGTGTTAGCCTCATGCAAAACGATTCACATCATGTAGAAATAGATATCTAGGACTACTATTCACGTGTTGCATATTGCACTACTTTTGCTTTGTGGTCCTAAAATAACATTCCTCGTTTCTCTCTATGGTTCCATGATAATATTTCTCCTTCCAAAATTTCCCTCTAATGCTTGTAGCTTTCATATTAGGCTCCATGTTCTCTCTCCTCGGGCTAGGCCGCTAGGGCAAGCACTGACAACTTTAGACCATCTATACACGGTAGTGTTCGAACATAGCTAAGCTTATGAAGTGTTGGGTGTGCTCTAGGTAGACTTATGGTAAGGGGCCGGGCAACAACAACACATGGAGTACTTCTTGTTATCCTCAGGTCAAAAGCTTTGACCCAGTTTAGATACCAAAATTCTCAACGCAAGGCACAAGCATCCTTTTATTGTTTGGTTCCATCATCTCTTTTCCTTTTTGTCCTTGTATCTTTACTTTTAGTTTCATGGATCACATTCTCTTTTTGTCACCCAGTAACTGTGAGCCTGAATTTATTATCTAGGTGGCATCCGAACCTACGTGTTCTCATGGCTTGTGAGACTTCTAGCTGATTCACTTTGTGAAAAAGCTCTAATAGTCTTTTTTTTCTTCTCTTTCTTCTGTCTTTACTTTTAGGTGTATATACCACATTCTCTCTCTGTTACGCTGTAAGCCTACATTCGCTCTCGAGGTGGCATCCAAACCTATGTATTCTCATATCTCATGAGATTACAAGTCACATTCATTGTGTCGTCACGAAGCGCTGATGCAGAGTGCTCCCTTTGTCTCCTTATGTTAGTCGTTCTATGAGCAACAGTGAACGTCTAGATTCACTTGTTCTTCAGTGCATCTGCACATTAAATATGATCAGATTCAAATAATTATTGTTGCACATGGTTAAAAACTAAAACATCTTACCCTGTTGACCTTTGCTTCGGTCATCACTCGTGTTAAAATTGGCGGATATGTCTGCGACCAGTTTGTCAGTGCTCTTAAAGAAAAAGGAAATTTGCGGAGGCATGCACACGCACCAACCAACCAACGTATCGAAAACGACGCTGCCAATGCCAATGCAAGCGGATATGATTCTTTGGTGGCTTGTGTGTCGCGCGCAGTGCTCTCGACCGGTACAGCCAGGGATCCGGCCAGTGACACGCACACGCCACCACGGCACGGAGCAGCTCGGCCTCTGCCCTCCCCCGATCGCCTCGCCCCCAGATGCAGACAAGACGAGCGGTGGCAACTGAGCTGACAACGCCCACGCCGCATGCCAGGCTAGCAGCAGAAAAGTTGCGAGAGCTGCTGCCGTGGCGCGTGGAGCGCCAGTGCTCGCGTCGCGCACTCTGACGCCAGGCCACTGCCCACTCCGCACGGGGAGCGCACGCCCGGCCTGCCCTCGACGACACCCGCAGGCCGCGGCTCTGCACCGAGGGACGAGTCCGCAGGCCTGGCTTGCGATGGATGCGCATGCCCCGAAGTTGTGCCCATGACCTCACGTGCATCATCGTCCCTCGGCCGCTGCCCGCTGCCGCGCTGTTTCGTGGGGGCAAAACAAAACAAAAATGGATCCGTTTCTGCAGTCCTTCCGACTGCTTTCTCTCCTGATATCTGCTGTTCGCCTGTTTCGATTCAATTACAAATTCGCCACTATCTGAAAACCATATCACAATGTTCAAAAAGGAAAACCCATATTACACACCTGTTTAAAAAACTAGGAATGGGCGCACTCTACAAACACGTGAGTAAAACAGTGTCATCGAGTGTCATTTTCTCAAAGAAATAACTTTTGCAACGCCACAGTAGCTGCTCACCATTAGTTCCTCGGGCACATTTTCCATTGGAAAGCTAGCGTGTTTTCATCATCCTCCTATATCTATTCGATTTATAGTTTCTGCCGCTGATAAATTCTGATAGTGTTTTTTAGAAAAAAAAATATAAGTATTATTTTCATATCAGATAAATCAATTGAAATAAACTAACATGACACCTGTACTAACGCGTCCCGGTATCTGATTTCGCTGTTAATCCCCGCTAAAATCTCAAGATATCTCAGCCCCCCAGACTGCGACGGTCAAAGATGACAGAGACGTAGATACAGAGACAACAGAGGATTTTACATCACAATTTCCAAACTGCGAGGACCTAGATGCTAATCTAACGCTTAGCTTAGCCGCGGGCCGCGGCGGGCGCGGCGCTCCTCCTCTATATAAACCACCCCGGCCGCCTCACCACAGCCCACAGCAGACAGCACATCCGATCCAGCCATTTCCGTTGCAGAGGCTGCTCGACAGTTTCTCAAAGCCACAGCCTCGAGCGGAGCGGGGCATCGGACCGGATCGGATCGGGGAGGCCGACGCGGCAGGAGCTAGCTGGCTACCCCTCGAGGTCAGGGAGCGGCGGCGGCGTCGCCGCGCCCACACGAGACGGCGGAGCTGGACGCGGCGGCGGCGTTCGCCGGCGGGGAGTCGGCGGAGCAGCGCAACCGCTTCCTGGTGCTGCGGCTGTACGAGGCGCTCAACGCCCGCGACGCGCGCCGGGCGCAGGAGCTGCTGGCGCCCGACCTCGAGTGGTGGTTCCATGGGCCCCCCGCGCGCCAGCACATGATGCGCCTCCTCACCGGCGCGGACAAGCAGAACCGCGGCGGCGGCGGGTTCGTCTTCTCCCCGCGCTCCGTCGACGCCTTCGGGTCCACCGTCATCGCCGAGGGCGCCGACGACGCGCGCCAGCTCTACTGGGTGCACGCCTGGACCGTGGGGCCCGATGGGGTGATCACCCAGCTCAGGGAGTACTTCAACACCGACCTCACCGTCACCCTCCTCTCCGGCGCCGCCGCCGCCTCCACCAAGAAATCTGACATTGTGGGCACTCCGCTAAAGCAGCAGGACGCTGCCTCCTCCTCCTCTTCCGCGTCGTCCTCCTCTGCAGCTGCAGGGCCCAAGTGCCTGTGGCAGAGCCGCCGCGCCGACAGCGCGCACAAGTCGCTGCCAGGCCTCGTCCTCGCCATCTGAAGAGACTAGAGACCCGCAAGAATCAAGATCGATCTACCCTTCATTGCAGCAACCGTATTAAAATCCTAAAAAAATTCCAAATTGTTGCTGCATAAATAATCTAGTCGTAGTATGTACTCAGAGCCAGTCAGTGAAAACGTACTAATGACGATTGCGTATGGACTGGACTGAACTGCACTGAACTGGTCCGTGCTGTCTGTCACCTGTGAGGTTCCGGACTCTTGTACCAGTTACTAGCTCGTGTGATCGTGTCGTGTGCGTGGAAATAGTAGTTTGTTGAGCCATGGGTTGTGGTGTGCGCTGCCATTGCTGCTACTGTAATGGAATGCTGTTACGGTCTGATGGATGTGATGGTATATTGTGGTCGAATAAAATTTGCATGAGTTGGAGGGTTAAGCGATCAATTAACGTGCGTCTCTCTCTACTCTCTTCCCCTGTTCTTTTCTTTCCTCCTCTTTTGATTTATATATACAAAGTTCTGTCTCTGTCTTACGAAACAAACAGTTTTTTTCTTACGTGTACTCGATCATTCATTTGTCTCGACTCTCGAGAGTAGCTTGGAGGGGGTGGTAGCTTCCGTCCCAAAAAAAAATTATAATTTTAGCTATGAATCTGGACACGTATATATCCAGATTCATAACTAGAATTACGATTTTTTTTTTGAACTGAGGGAGTATTTTATTTTGACTAAAGTTTGACGAAGATTGAACGAGCAATCTATCTACCTACCCACAACTCACGTGAAAGCGTGCGATACATCACTCACGGAATTCAGAAGCGAGCACTACTAGCTGTTCACGCACGGCGCTTCATCAGTTTCCCAAATCACTTCACAAAGCTTTATATATGCACGTGCTACGAATTTAGAAGGGAATTAATCCAAATTACTTAATAAATCAATCAACTTGCAGAAACAGGAGCATGTATACATAGAATTAATAAGATTCTTTTCTTTGAGCTAGATTGTCAAAGATTCAGGACCTGTTTAGAACGCAGAAATTTTACAGAAATTGTGCAGAAATTTTATAGGAAACAGTTTATTTTCACCAGGAAAAAACACGTTCCAAACAGGCCGTCAGAGGAGTAGTCTGTTCTGCTCTGTTCCTCCCAGACCCTAGGGCCGGCCGGCAAGCATCAGCCATCAGAGGGGTTGCTTTCAGCATTGCCATTAAAGATCTCTGATGTGATGTGAGGCCTCGAGGGATTCACGATCTGTCCGGAAGAAGGAACGCCAAGTTTGGAATTTCGCCTCCCCCCGCACTGACGCTTCCCACTTTTGTGCCCTCCCTCCTTTTGCGAATTGCACTGTCATTTTCACAAGTCATCTTTCGAGCCTGGGCTACCAGCAGCTCTCAGAGCTAGCAAGCGGCTGGTTTCGTCCTGTGGCTGTGGGCAGTGGGCAGCATCATTCTGGAATAATCTGGTTTCGGCCGGGCTTTTCAGCTGCTTCGCTTTGTTCGCGCAGTCCTAGGAAGTAGGAACCATGATGATCTCCGAAAGTAGTTTTAGGTCACTGCACTTTCGGGGCCAGAGCTTCGTCGTTCACTCATCCTTCGCCGAAGCAGGGAAGAAACGACTAACCTGACAAATATGCGTACAGCATGCCTTTACGCCCAAATTCTGAAGGTCTTCAGATCCATTGTATGGTACAGTACAGTGCATATCTTTGAAAAACAAACAAGTTCGTAGAGATAAACACCATGCTCATCACAGGCATTTCACGTGCTACTTAGTACTTACTAGTTTATTGTACTCCAGCGAATTTGTCGCGCCAATTACATCTACGCTTTGAACAATAATGCAACTCGTGTCTATTTCGTTTAATTCCATTTTGTACATTGGCAATAAAGAATACTCTCCCGGCTCCACAAAAAGTGTTTTTTAATAATGGATATCAAAACAATATCCGACCTCTACATCCGTGGATGTACACAACCCACACTTACAGAACTCAAAACTCCAAAATCGAAAGAACAAGTCATGGTCTTACAATGACCAAGGATACTAGAGCAAACAGTACAACTGATTCTACCTTTTATTTAAAAAATCTAAAGCAATTGTCTCTAATCTCTTGCTTATCGACGAAAGGATGTCCTTGGCCTGCTCATCACGCTGCAACTGGGCCTAGAAGCGAAGCCAATATGCGTTCCTGAAAATAACCTGCGTAAAAGAGTTATTTTTTATTTTGTTAAAAATCACATCGTTCCGGCAACGCCAGATGGCCCAGCAAATTGCAGCCACCCCAACCCAGATCAACACTCTAAGCTCTTTGTGTTGATTCTGAAGCCAAGAACCGAACATGTGGCTTATAGATCTTGGTGGAGTTAAATTAGTAGCAAAAAAATCATCCTCCAAATTACTTTGGAGAATGAGCAATCGATGAATAAATGTTGAATAGTCTCATTCATATTACAACAAATACACTTCTGACTCCTTTTCCAGTTTCTCCTAAAGAGGTTGTCCTTGGTTAAGACCACTCTCCTTTGTAGAAACCACAGAAAGATTTTAATCTTTAGAGGGATTTTTATTTTTCAGAGTTTCTTACTCGGGAAAGAAAAATGTGTATCAATGAGATGGAGATACAACGATCAGACAGAAAATAACCCAGATTTGGTTAAATTCCATCTAAAGAAATTCGGACCCCCTACCAAATCAACATGTGAAATCTGAGCCACTAAATTAAGCCAATCTAACAGTTTATTTCCCACCAGTGCCCTACGAAAGCAGATGTTTAAAGGCGTGGAGACAAACACCTTCGATACAGTTGCATGGCTATCACGTACTATATTAAAAAGAGAAGGGTATTGAAATTTTAGAGGCTTATCTCCTACCCATGTGTCCTCCCAGAATCTCGTGTTGGCCCCATCTTTAATATCGAAAGAACCTTTAGCCAATACCTCATCTTTAATGCGCATGAGGCCCCTCCAAAAATGAGAATCATTGGGTTTGGCCGTAACTTGGGTTAGGGTTTTCGAACGAAGGTATTTGTTCGTCAGTATGGACTGCCACGTGCCGTCGGTGTTAAGAAGATTAACCAACCATTTAGCCAATAGGCATTTATTTTGTAATTGTAACTCTAAAATACCTAGACCCCTTCATCCTTGGGACAACATAGAATGTCCCATTTGACAAGTCTATATTTATGTTTGTCGGTAGATCCTTGCCAAAAGAATCTTGATCTAAAATGATCAAGGTTTTTTAGTACCTCTTTAGGGATCTCAAAGAAGGACATCATAAACATGGGTAGACTGCTTAAGACAGAATTTAGTAGAATTAATCTTCCGCCATAAGACAAGTACTTTGCTTTCTAACAAGAGAGTTTATGTTGAAATCGTTCTTCAACCTTTCTCCATTCCGAATTCAGGAGCTGTCTATGGTGCATTGGGATCCCTAGATATCTGAAGGGGTATTTCCCTGCATTACACCCAAAGAGACTAGTATAATAAGGTTCCATCTCTTTAGCTGCCCCATAGCAGAAAATCTCGCTCTTGTGGAAATTGATTTTTAGCACAGATAACTGTTCGAAAGCGCATAACAAGAGTTTTAAATTCTTTTCTTGCTGAGGGTCATGATCCATAAAAATAACTGTGTCATGTGCATATTGAAGGATCGATAGCCCCCCATCAATCAGGTGGGGAATGGCCCTCTTATCTGACCGTCTGCTTTTGCTCTATTAATAAGTAGAGCTAGCATATCCGCAACAATGTTGAATAAAATTGGCGACATAGGATCGCCCTGCCTGAGGCCGCGCCTGGTTTGGAAGTAGGATCCAATATCGTCATTGACTTTGATCCCTACACTTCCTCCTGTGACCATAGTAGCCACCCACCTACACCAAGTAGTGGATAGACCTTTCATACTTAAAGTTTGCTGTAAGAAAGGTCACTTGACTTTATCATAAGCCTTTTCAAAGTATATTTTGAAAATAATACCATCCAATTTTTTAGTGTGAAGCTCATGGATGGTCTCATGCAGGATCACTACACCTTCCATGATATTCCTGCCGGGCATGAAGGCAGTCTGCGTGGGGCTCACCACCGTTTTAACTACCATATTTAATCTATTCGTACCCACTTTAGTGAAAATCTTGAAGCTCACATTCAAGACACAAATTGGTTTGTATTGCTGAATCTTTGTAGCATTCTGAATTTTTGGAATTTGTGTAATAATTCTGAAATTCAGGATGTGGAGATCTAGGGCCTCCCTATGGAGATCGCTGAAAAGGCAAAGAAGGTCCCCTTTGATGATCCCCCAGAACACTTGATAGAATTCCGCAGGAAAACCATCCGGACCAAGAGCTTTATTATGCTCCATTTGGAACACTGCCTCTTTCACCTCGGATTCGATGAAGGGGCTAATTAGGATATCATTCTCTTCTAGAGACACTTGAGGAATATACAAAATTTGGTCTTCCATAAGAGTGATCTCAGAGTGTTCAGGTGATCCGAAGAGATTCTTATAAAAACTTGTAATATGATTTTTGAGGCACTCATCACCGATGATGGTCCCTTGATCATTTTCAAGTTTGTATATGTGTTGTTTTCGGTGTTTCCCATTAGCTACTAGATGAAAAAATTGAGTGTTAGCATCACCTTCCAACAGGGTTTTGACTTTAGCTCGCTCATACCATTTCAGTTCCTCCTCTCTCAGAAGAGTAATGAGCTGCTCTTTTAGATAATTTTTAAGATCAAGTTCTAGATCAGATAACTGCATAGATTCAGCTTTCTTATCAAGGGACTCTAACCGAGCAAGCATAGTCTTTTTTTTCTTTTTTATAAGACCCTGCAGTGTGTTGGGCCCAGCCTCGAAGATGTTGTCTGAGCCTTCGGATTTTAGACTGCCATCGTTCAAGTGAGGAGGACCCCGAGCATGTGGATCGCCAGATATTTGCAACCATGTCATAAAAACCATCCCGTAACAACCAACCCCTCTCAAATTTAAAAGGACGGTTATTGGTCTGATGGGTTGAGGCTCCAGTGTTTAACACAAGGGGGGTATGGTCTGAAATATTCCTATCTCTAGGTTCGACTGATGATAACGGGAACTGATTTTCCCACTCAGTGCTAACGAGAGCCCTATCCAGTTTTTCAAAGATTGGATTATCACCTGGCCCCGCCCAAGTATATTGGCGTCCTGACATCACGATCTCCTTTAGATTAAGAGATTCGATGACCGCATTAAAAAGATTTGGCCATTTAGAGTCAAAGTCCCCTGAACTCTTGTCCTCAAGAGTTCTCATTATATTGAAATCTCCCCCTATTAGATATGGAAGAGTCTCTTTGGAACAAGTGTTCGCGAGCTCAATCAGAAAGGCACTCTTATTATGGATTTGAGCCGGCCCATAGACTATGTAAAGAGCAAACTTGTAGTCATTTGATTTGCATCTTAGGATGAATTTTACATAAAAATCCCCCTCTCCAATGCCGCCAATGTCAAAAACACTAAGGTCCACACCTAGAAGAATGCCTCCTGATCTGCCATGAGGAGCCATGGTGTGCCAAAGAAAATCTTGTCCACCACAAAGATTTTTGAGGACATGATCTGGGAAGGAATCCCTCCCCGTCTCAGAAAGAGCGATAAAATTAATTTGCTCTTCCTTAACTAGTTCTGCTAGAAACCTATGTTTAGCCAAGTCTACAAGACCTCTGCTATTTCAGAAGACTCCTTTCATTTTAGAATAAGTTTTGATGGGGTCTTTGGTTTTTTCGGAAGCTTGCCCTTTCGAATATTTGTGGCATTATTATATTTTTTATTCCAACGGACCGGAGAGAGATCTATGATTTGATCACTCTCCGTGTCCAGCAGGTCCTCATTTAGATTACCACAAGCGTGGTTGAGGACTACCTCTAGTTGGTCTTCCTGCTCAACATCCCCCCCCGGCCTCCACAGGGAGGGCAGGAGGCGTCCCAGCGTCCATCATGGAAGAAGCAGGCTTGCCGCTGCCCCCTACTGGCGAAGCGTCGTCGGGCAGCAGTGCGGCTTCGACCGGCAGCGATGTGATGGCCGCTGATGGTGACCCAGCCGGCAGCGTGGTGACGCTCACTGCCGGCCTAGCCACCTCTTCCTCCCCCTTCTTGGAGCTTCCAAGAGTAGCAAGGGGGGTAGCCAGTGGAGAAAGACCCCCCATACTATCCTGGGAAGCAGCCACCACATCCTCCGCGCAGTGTGGCGACACAAACACAGAAGAAGACTATAAATTGTTAGAAACAACAATATTATTATCAAAAACCGGCAACTCTTCTTCATCTGAAGGTGAACCAGTGTTCCCCAAAGACCCGTCTTCTGGTTCCAACATAACCCGAAGACTTATTTCCTCAAACAACTCAGTACAAGCGGTATCCAAAGCCACATTCACCATAGAAGTAAGTTGTGCTTGTGTAAAGTTTTGAGTTGGTGCAGGGGTTTTATCTGAGTTGTTACTGCTAGTTCCCGGTGCGGGGTGAGGGTTTTCCTCATCTTTCATCTCTCAGTCCTCTCCCTCAGCCCCCTTATCATCATCATCCAATAGGTCTTCCTCCTCTGGGTCAGAAGCATCGTGAATCACCACTTCACCAGGAGTAAAAAATAGGCGGTAAATGCAATTAGTAACACAAACATTATATCTTAGGGATCTTTTTAGAATCCATAACCGCCACTAGGATCCGCATCTGTCCTGTCGCACGAAGGTGAACCATGTCCACCTTTTGAGTGGCCCCTATGATTGAACCAACTGCCCAAAGAGTAAGAAAAGATCTCAGCACAGGAACATTAGTAACAGTAATCCAAACCTTGTCCAACACTCTTATGGGCTGGACATCGTTAATGAATTCCTCAAATATAATGGTTCCCTCTTTGTTCCTTGTAGTGAAGGTACGGATAGCAGTTATACGTTCCAATTCCTCAGAGCTAGGAAAAGGGAAAAAAAGAATTGGTGCTTTAAAGTGTGGTTATATAATTCCTGGTCAAACTTTTTAATACCTTTTTCCTTTCCACGTTTCAAGATATATTTGAATTAGGTGGTACTCCGTACGCCCGAGTAGTAAAACACTGGAGCCTATATGTTGTCCCGCTGAAATTTAGCTTCTGCTGAATCACTATTCGTTGGTTGAAAAGTAATATTAAAGTATTGTAAACGAACATGACCTAGCCCATTCATATGATCTAATGTAATCCTTCTGCCAACCGCAATAGCAACACAGGTCATTTCTTTTACTATAACTTTCAACGCTAGTACTTGCATGGGATTAAGGCTCTACTCCCTTTGTTTCATGATAAAAGTCGTTATATAATACGTGTTGGTCAAATTTTCTCAATTTTATCTTAATTTAACTATATTTATAGAAAATACATATAATATTTATATCTATAAATAAGTTTATTATAAAAATATATTGAACGATCTATTGATACTAATTATATATTATAAATATTAATATCTTTTTATATATAATTGATTAAAATAAGGAAAGTATCGACTTTTCGGAAAGAGCTAACATTTTGTATTTTGAGCCGGAGGGAGTATGTTTTTCCGGTTGAGTTTTGGGCGTCCTGCTCTCATGTACCAGCAAGTACATTGTACTTTGTAACACTGATGTACACCTTGAAAATCTGCCCCAAGTACTTTATAATTTATACAGTATTCAGCGTCTGCGGCTACGACTGCGACCAACAAATATCTGCATCATCGTCCTTCCATTTAAGTCAATATTTCAGGTATTAGTACCTGTCGTCACCAAACCAAATGCATTATTGTACTCGATCAGGCCTACAGTTCACATTTCAATCTTTTTATCTTAAAAACATCTTAAAACGCATGAGATAGTTACAACCTTTCAATAACTTTTAGCACATAACTTGTGATATAAATTACCCTACGGGAGAATTTCACCTGATCTTAGAGTTTGTATTGGACCAGCTGATCGAAACATACTTTTCTTCAAATAATACGCTTAAAGCTAGCTATATATCATCACTTTTTTTTTACCGCAAATACTGTGGAGGAGATCCCACAGTGAGAAATTTTAATAAATAATAGCTATATATCACCATTGAAGGTCCCCTAACTAGTAAAGTGGTCCATGCAAACAACATAGGTAGCTTTCTTTGTCACCCTGCGTTTGGGTTTTCTCAGAGCATCTCCAAATAACAAATTCGACTTCGTTTGTTAGATATAAAAATAACAAATTTCTAACAAATCATTTAGACACCTTTTTAACTTGAATTTTCTTAGTTTTATCTCACAAATGAAGTCGAGTTTGGACAAGATATTTTACAAAGTTGTGTATCATCATATCATCTACATGTGTGATTTTTTTGGTGAATTTAGATGTTTTTTTGTCATGGTTTGCATGGGTTTTCACGAAGGTTGTGGTATACACCTGATACGTTGCCTTGTAAAATATACTCTCTAAATCATCATTTAGAGAGTCATTTAAATAAAAATCATTTTTTTAATATATTTTTATATTCTCCAACATCTTTTCTATATCTCAAGCACGCAGTCTATAGAGTCATTCTCGTCTTCTATATTTGGTCAGTGAAAAACTCGGAACAGAAGATAGCTATATTTGCATAACCATTTAAAAAGGTTGTTGAATTGTGTTTTTAAATAAAATCTCTATTTCTATTATTTAGGAAGAATATAGAGTCCCTTAGAGATGCCCTCAATTGAAATATTTTTCATACTTTTGTTTATTTTTTGCTATCAGCCAAAAATTCATTCCTTAAAGCTATTTGACATCTCCGTCTCATTTTTTTCCCTTTTTTCACCTCTATTATAATTTGCACAAGCTAAAAGTTAAGGTATTATTTTTAGTTTCTAACTTTTTATATCTAGTTAAGCTTAAAACAATTTGACTCACCATGAAGCGAGGCATGTAGTTATTTGGGATGGAGGAAGGAAGTATGTGTAGCAGAAATTTTTTAGCTTCTTCCCTATGCTCTTTGCCTCTATATAGCCCTACTTGGGTTTGGTAGACATTCAAATTCTCGTAAAAGCATTTTAGATTCATACTTTTTTAGTAAAAACTTCAGATGGTGAATCAGGATCACTTCAGATTGGACTTCTCTAAAAGTTATTGCAATAGTTAAGTCTTAAAATTTAGACCAATCACCCCTTATGTCTAAAAGTGTTGTCTATTAGTCTAGCGCACAAAAATTTAGCAACTTCGGTTCGAATCTACTCTAACATGACAATTCTAGAAACGTAAAGACAACATTTGAATTATAAATTCTTATTGAAGTAAAGAGAGGGAAGAAATAAGACAAGGTTTTACCGAGGTATTAAGACAATACTCTCACTAGTCTTTGTTGGAGCACCAGCGCAAGCACATCAGTCCCTCTTCATCCGTGCAAAGATCACGTGCTCCGCTGATTCTCCGCCGTTATGGCACAACCGCTCACATGTCGAGTAGGGTCATCTACGAGCTCCATCGGTATTCAGTTGATATTCATATTGACAGTCGGACGGAAGCGCAAAGGCTGTACTTCTTTCTGTCCACGTCACACAGACAGAGGTTGGATGCAACATGCACGCATGTGTATTTTGACCTATCAGTTACTCTGACCATCAGTAAGAACAAGTACAATAATTGGTTTATACCTAAACTAGTCAGTATTTTTTTAGAGTACACAGTACAACGTAGACACTCAACACGCACGCACACTCGCCCCTACGAACATACGCACGCAAACCCTACTCCTATGAGCACCTTCGAAGGACTGAGCCGGATGATGTGGAAGAGAGAAGTAAGGAGAGAGAAGAGAGTTTGGCTCCTAAGCCAGTCTCAATGTAGTGTTTCAGTGCGTGCTTTCCTAGTGGTATGAAACTTGACATGAAATGAGTCTCTCTCTCAATATATAGTTTTATTGTACAATTTCATGCGGTTACCAATGTCTCTCTCTCTTTCTTTTCTCTCTCATCTCCACCGTACAATTGCTTTGCATGTATCCCATGAAACTAAGAAAGGCTCTCAATGGGGATTTCACACGGTTTGCAACGTTTTAGAAACAACGCTGTATAGTTTCATCACCATGAAACCTTCTCCTTCTCTCTCCTTATCGTTTCATGAAAAAAATATAAATCTATTGATGTGACACTCTATTTAATGTGCATGAAACTCTTTATGAAACTCCATTGAGACTGACCAATCTAACACCAAGCTGGGCACGGATGCATAGACATTAGTGGGTCCCAATAAATATGAATGTGAGGAGGAAGAGGAAAGAGAATAGAAACATAAAACAATAAAGAAATTTTGTAGACAAGTAAGAGACTAATTGTTGTATGACTTGACTCTTACTACTTGACTTATAGCCAAACACTTGGCTCAACTATTGAACCTGCTCTAATTTAGTGTCGTGTTGTTGGACAAACCACACCAGGAAAGAAAGTTTGCTTCACTGATCAAATGCATCACATATTCACCGAAAAGGATTCCCATAAGGATGAGCAACCAGAGGGCAGGTACTTGTACATGGGGAAGCTTAGCTTACACACCGCGTACGCCAATACCGTACCCATAGCGTAACAGGAAGTACACCACCACCAGCAGCGAATTGTCTGCCACTTGAGACTTGACAGTGGAATTCATGAACGGTGGTCACTGCTCCGGGATGGCAGCCTGACCAGTGTCGATCCAAGTGCCGTGACGTTCCACATGTGCAAGTTCAGATGGTCAGCTGATTCAGCTCTCTGGAACGATGTGTCCATGGTGATGCCAAAGCCGCCATGGATGATGGATGAGACGAGAATCCACTCGGATCCGTCGACCGTCGCCAATTCTCCATTCGCCGATGAGTCGACGACGGACACGGAAGCACAAGACCCATCAGCGCATGGTGCAGCGAAAGTAGTCCGGCTCTGCGGATGGGAGCAGGAATTCATGCTCGCAGTGGGAACAGGCTGACATGCGGGCATTGTGGAGTTCCAGGCTTTCCACCAGAGCTGGCGTCGCCCAAATAATTTGTTTCCAATAGGGCAAGACCGTCCCTAGGCAGGTGCGGCCTGTGCGACCGCACAAGGGCCTAGTCTCCCACCTGCTTGGGGCCCAATTGGGCTTGGGCTTTATCTTGATGACTACAGCCCAGTCTCGTGGTCCCTGAGGCAGTCTGCGACTCTGGGTCGCTTCAATTCCAATTGCATTCAGTTCAAAAAAAAAGTTTTAATTTTCCTCCCTAAACTTTGGTCTGCATCCATTTTTACTCCATGAACTATGAAACTACAAATCTTTTCTCCAACTCTAAAAACCGTTCGTTTGACCTCTCTGAGTGGTTTTGGACAGTGATTTTTATCTTTTTTTTTCTTTGTTTTATTTATTTTGACTGAATTCTTGGAAAATCGTAGGAAATCATACAAAAATTATAAAATAGAAAATCTAATTTTGTTGGACTCCCCGTGAGTAGATCTATACACCGAACACAAAATAAGGTATAATTTAGTAAAAAGATTTTTAATTAATTATAGAAAAATATAGATTTCAAGATACAATAGAAATTTTATACTAAACCATACCATATTATATATTCATTGTATAGATCTATGCCCCATTCGTTTGGCTTATCAGCCACCGAAACAATATTTTTCTCTCACAGAAAACAGCCAAAAACAACATCATCCGGCTTATTAGCCACCGAAACGATTAAACGAACAGGGCGCTACTCATGTGGAGTCTAACAAAATTAGATTGTCTATTTTATGATTTTTCTATGATTTACTATGATTTTCCAAAGATTCAGTTGAAATAAATAAAAAAGACAAAATCACTGTCCAAAACCACAAGGGAGGTAAAACGAACGTTTTTCAGAGATGAAGGAGAAAAGATTTCTGGTTTCATAGTTCACGGAGGAAAAAAGGACGCGGACCAAAGTTTAGAGAGGAAAATTGGACTTTTTCTTTCGCTTCATGCCTTGGTCTCCCCATCAATTGTGTCTCACTATAGATTGGCATTAGTGTCGTGCCGGGCCGGCCCGGTACCGGGCCGAGGAGGCATGTCGTGCTCTACGGCCGTGCCTCATAGGCCTGTGGACCTGGCCTTCGGCCCAGGCACGGGCCCGTGGCCCGATTTTCATGTCGGACTGGCCCGTGAGTCACGAAAAAAATAAGTCGTGCCAACCCATAACTTATTTAGGCTATTTTTATGTTTTTTGTGTAAATTTGGCCTATTTAAATGCTTTTTTTTTAAATTTGGCCTATTTTGATGTTGGACTGAGGTAGAGATATATTTAAATTTAAAACTATTATATATTAGAATTCCATATACTGTCAGATCTAAAGCTTTTACCAGGCCGTGCCGGACCATGAGCTTGGGGTGTGGCCCAGGCATGGCCCGCCGGCCCCGTACAAAACTGAGCCAGGCCAAAATGACGGGCGTGGGACGTGTCGCCTGGCCTAGGCTGCATGCCCAACTATATGTCTCGCTTGTTTGCTTCGTCGCCAACTCGCCATTGGTTGCAGCAAAACACCTCTTGTAGTTGCATGATCCACGGCCATCTAACAATCTGTATCCACAATCAAGTTGCGAACTCCTTGATCTTTCGCGTCGGTTTTCACGCGCTAAATCTTCAGGAAATGGTATTTTTGTCACTTGAACACCAAATTTGTTGGTCTATATATACATTTTGATTATCTTGATGAGAGGAATACAATGATGGAGTACATCTGCAACTCGATGAAGTTCATAAAAATCCTTTTGGAAATCAGCATTGGGTGGTGATTTTTTTCAAAACTAATTTTTTTCTGTATACGGTTTTCGATCATCTCAGCGAGCTCGCTACAACGGTGAAGCCCAATTTAAAACTAGGATGTCCAAAAGAACTAGCGTAGTCAATTTAGTAAAAAAAAAAAGTAAGTATATATATATAGATAAGTATATATTACGGAGTATGCATATAAATAAATATAGGATCAGGTGACATGTAGCATCGATGTCATTAGTTAGATCTGCTAGGAAGCTATAGTTGCATCAGTTATCTGTTCCTTTGTTGCCTGGTCCGTGTCCCGTGCCGGTGTCCGTGTCCGTGTCCGTCAGGTAGTCAGGTAGTCGCTGACAGATATAGACAGCAAGGACACATGGGAACACACAGAGCCATGCTATAGCCTACTATAGCCAAATACTCCACAGTACTACAGCCATCGCGTGTACGTACTAGTAGGACTGTAGGAGTATGATGCGTCGCACTGTACTCGACCACTCCCAGTCTCCCACAGTCCCACTCCATCGACCGTTCCTCCCGCCGCGCTTGCTGAGCACGCTTTCCGGAGCGTAAACGCCAGGCGCGCGCATGGGATCTGAGACACTACATTCGCTTGCTTTTGCCCGAGCTCCAAGTACAGTCCGGCAGAGAGGGGCCTAGGGAGTACGTACACTACGTACTGTACGTGTTTTCGCTGCTCGCTGGCGTGCACAGTGCAGAGTGCACTGCTCCATTATCCATTGACAATTCCAACTTGACACGGCGGCGGTAGCCGGTAGCCACTGTCCAGTAGCCACACCGGTAGGGGTCCGGGCGTCCGGCTCTATCCGCCCGCGTCCCGGAGTGGCGGCGTCCGTCCGGGGCCCGCGCCTGAAGCCCTCGGGGACGCGACACACCCCGTGTCCCGTGTCGGGCCGGGAGTCGTCACGTACCATCGGCTACTGGTGCTCCAGTAAAGTTTGAATTTGAATAAAAATGGACAAGAAAAGAAAACAATGGAATACATCCGTGTCTACCGGTCCTTTTTAAAGAAAACATCAGCGTCACTCACTTGCTGGCTGCTACTCCACTGGCACGACCCCAGGATTGCTACTGGTACTGGCGGAGCCGACGAATTCGGTGGTGGTTAATTGAGCAATCACCGGAAGACTCATACCACCACGTCCGTCCGCCCCGGCAACTCTTTCGTCATTCCTCGTGGAACACGAGCAAAATCAGAGAAGCCACACATGAAGCAAACTTGTCACTAACAACAACAACATTTTTGTTTTTCCCCCTCACAGCGTCGTTGTACAGTAGTAGAGTCCGGTAGAAACCATCCAGGCGAACGGTGACAGATGCCCCATCTGCCGAGACGGAGTGGAGATCCACGGAGCTAAAGAACAAACAAAACACGAGCGAGAGTCCGGCAACTGAACAGAGCTCCGCGCGTCGTGCCAGCCAAACCAGCACCGCAGTACGTACCGTACGTCCAGAACCATAAGCTGATTGGATGGATTCCTGCGCCGGCAAGCGGACAAGCGCAACACCCTCCGGCGCTCCGTTTGTTTCGGGGCGGCCGGCGGCAGCGACAGACAGCAACGAATCGCGAATTTTACCGCTCCGAGTCTCCGTGTTCTCCAGCGGGATTCTTGGATTGAAAAGAGAGAGGCAATCACCTCCTCACCTGTAGTACTGTGCCTGTAAGAGCCGGCCGGCCGGTTGGTTCTCCGATCCGATCGACCCATGCAGGCCTCGCGACGGCGCTCCGGCGTTCCCGTGGTTGGCGCCCTCAAACCAGACGACAGCGCCTCTTGTCCCTGTCCGGTTGAGTGCCAAGCGGAGCTTGTGACCCGCCGTCGCTTCTGTTCCCCCGCCGGTCTGCCGGCGACGGTCGGTTTTCTTTTCTTTTCATTTTCTTTCCTGCGCAACAACGCGCACACGCATTGCACGTACGGCTGCGGTTAGGGATTCCAAAATGCCAAATTCGAATTCGCGGATTTCTTGTCTTCTCGTGGAGTGTGCTCCATCTTTTCTTGTCT
Source organism: Microstegium vimineum (assembly GCA_022036555.1). NCBI lineage: Eukaryota > Viridiplantae > Streptophyta > Magnoliopsida > Poales > Poaceae > Microstegium > Microstegium vimineum. The sequence continues at coordinate 6,652,520 of CM039139.1, read as the reverse complement.
TCCCGGAAGCTTGCTGATTTTTTTTCTCCCCCTGCGGAGAATGGCGGGCCACTGCATGGTTACATCCATGCTTGCAAAATGTGCTTGTGGTGGAGGAGGATATATTCTCAGACACATCGAGGATGAACGGAGCAAGTTTAGGCAACATCTTTTCTTCTTCTTTCTAAAGATAAATAAATAGTAAATAAATAAAACGAGCAGGCGATGAAGGCGCGGCGAACCGGGCGATACTTGGCCATTCGCAGAAAGCCTGTTTGGTGACGAAAGCTACTCAAATACTACTCTCCCAAGGCATATATCCTTAGAAAACTAGCGCTTTCTCAATAGTGTATGCATGGGAATATAAAATTCAAATGACATTCGATCTGTGGAGAAAACTAGCGCTTTTGTAGGCTGCTTCATCGTAGTAAAATAGAGACGGTGCATCACTGTCGGGACACAGCTGATGCCTTAATAATCTAGTGATTCAGGGCTTTCTGCGCTTCCTTCATGAAGCCCTCGTCTGTCATCGCGCCCACCAATGGGAGCATATATTCCACCCCACTGCATTTGGATTTCAGTTAATAGCACATCTGTTTTGCATGCTCAAGTAGACGATTTTTTTCTTATCTCAACGAGAGGATCCAATCCATCCCCTTTCCGTTACCACAAGTCCACAACGATATCTTTGTCTAGTGGTTGAAAGTTGAAGTTGTTTCCCCTAAAAATTACTTTTCCTCAAAAATCTGCATATATTCTGATGAAGAAGAAATAAGAATCAATTCTCTATTTATATTGGGAGCTGCAAGTACAGAGAAAAACACTCATCGATGCCCCTTCAATCTTCAATATAATCACTACAAAATCAACTCCCCCACCCGCTTCCCTAACAGTATAACACGAGCTGCTAAAAAAACTGTTTATGAGACAGATAATGCTTACTTGTTGCAGGTCTTAATCACATACTCCCTCCGGACCCTTTTCTTAGGCGTACTCGTATTTTCAGTTAGACATCTATATTAGGCGTCCGCAACAAATATGAGGTAGAATGCTTCTGAATGTACAGTGAAATAAATACGAATTGCATACAACAACCAATCAGCTAGCTTTCCTGCTGCATGACGGCTTGGATGCATTTAATAACCATGTTTCTTTATGCCGTATGTATTGAACCACGAGTTGTGCAAGCGTAATTATTATTCTCCTTGGTATCTGAGATTTTGCTAATACGCCTAATAAAAAGATCCGGAGTGAGTATTACCCTAAAAGCACACATCATAGAGTAGTTCCTCTCTCGCCCAACTCATGCTCTAGTGGTAGCTTCAACTTTTGGATTGACGAGAGCATTGTTGCTATAATATGTCACTTTGCTCTGCCAGCTGTCAGTTAGTTTGACATTGATGCTCGGTGCCACCAACATGGAGTTAGTTTGACATTGATGCTCGGTGCCACCAACATGGAGTTAGTTTGACATTGATGCTCGGTGCCACCAACATGGAGTTTGAGGCAGTACCCCGTATCCTTGCTTGGGAAGTCTTAAAGGCTGCTTAGTTGCTACCCACATCCATCCACTAAGAGTGTAGCGACGCCATAGTTGTGTGATAGACTAAATTAGTGCCACAATTGTGGCAAACTTTTGTGGTGCAAAAACGGTAGCGGTCAACTCAAATCGTCAACCAAACAGAGGTGTGGCAGCCATGCATGTGGCGTGGCGATCCACGGCCAGCAACCAAGCAGCCTCCCTGATAAACATTTGTTGTTAATTCAAACTCTAGTAGGTTTTCACAGCATGTCTTAGAGCAACTCGAACCATCGAATTTTACCCCTCTGTCTATATTTATATTTGTGTACCCCTAATAAATATAATATCCACCAGATGTTCTAGCTCTTCAAGCAAGGTATCCACGTCATTCATTAGTAAGTGCTCCACTAACTTACAATCTTTTGATGCTACCTATTCTTGGCCTCCATTATTAATTACAAAAAATATCCACATTATCTTTATTATGTGCTATATTTTTAATCTTTAATCTATCAGAGTATAATTCATCTATCTGTCTATTTCTTCATACAATAGATCTGCATCCTTCCCCACTAAGTGTTCCACAAACTTGCAATCTTTTTCATGCAAACTATCCTTGTTATCTAGTATTAATTATTAAAATTGTCCATATCATCTCTATTACATACATTACTTTTAATCTTTAATCTATCAACATGTAAGTCCTCTACGTAGCTATTTGTTTTTATCATCCTATGCTTCTATAATGTGATCTGATATCCTATTTTTTCTTCTTTCATTACCATACCCAATGCAGTAAAATAACATACAAAACTTGCTTATATATATACACAATACAGTACCCAGATACCATATAGTAATATTATATACATAATGAATTTACTTCCTGCATGCATACTTTATTGTGTATGCATGGGGGCATGCAGTACTTTAACTAGTCTTCTAATTTTTAGTTTCCTACTGTACACTATATTGTTATGGGCCTTGCCCGTTGACCCCACTTGTTGCTTCGTAGGGAAGAAGAGAGGGAAAAGGGGAGAGGGGAAGATGAGAGGCTCCTACATATGGTGGCCCACTTTGTTCGCTTTGAGGGAAGAGAGAAAGAAAGAAAGAGCATAGGGCAGGATAGGAGCTCCTATATCTGGTGGTTTAGGAGAGAGGTATGAGAGTCTCTCATTCACTAAATTCAGGTTTGGTTGAATAGTTTTTTTTGTGTGTTTGAACATTTAAAATGGAATATGGGTTAAGTAGAGCCTTTGGAGTTGCTCTTGCTGTCGTGATTATTTGTCTTCAATCTTGGTTCTTTAATACTTCGACACCAACTTTTTTTTTGTTATGGAAACTAATGGGGGGAGTCTGCACCTGATATGTTAATCACTTGTTTCAATAAAAGGCACATAGCCCGGTAGAACAGGGCCTACTAGTCGATTAAAATGAGGTGGCGGCATGAAAGAGTATAACGGTGGGTTACGGTGGGTTTTAAAAAGAGTGAATACTGAGTCGGAGAGTTGGAGAGAGAATATAAACGAGTTATAAGCTTAGAGTCAGTTTGGACATAAGAATCAATAAACTATGTAAGATAAATATGTGAACAATGTATTAATTATGAAGACCAAACTATTATACGAGTGGGCTGACACGTAGGCTATACAGATTTTTGCAGCCAATAGCCGGCTGTATCATTAGTCTTGCTCTGATAGGGTAGATTACACTTGCAGGCAATGACACCACATAGGTTACTGGCCTTAGCTGGATCGGTAGCCTGCAGCTCCAGTCATCAAGCAGCCATCAGGCGGCGAAGATCCCGCTGCTCTCGCTGAAAAAACCACCGTAAAGCAGCGCTGCGTTGTCTCTCTCGCTGCCTGTAAAGCGATCTCCGTCCATCACATTCTCCGTAGCAATGCTCTGTCCCTTGAGCCGGAGCGCCAGACCAATGCAATTTGCTCTCTCTGTCCAATGTGATAGCACAGGACACTTCCTTGTATCCTACTAGTACTGCTCTATTGTTTAGTGTTAAACCGAGAGCAAACTGGCGAGCACATGTGCCCGCGCCCCGCCATGCTCGGAGCCCTGTTGTCGCCGGCCAAGGCAGCTCTCAGCGAAACCTGCGCGCGGCATAGGAGTAGCTGTTAGCATGGCTTGTTAGTTTTGGAAAAAAAAAGGCAATGCATATAGGAGTAAAACATGTGGAAAGGAAAATAGTGTTACAGAACAAGCTCTATAAATGACTAGTAGTTCTTGCTTGAATACGTCTGGTCTGCCGGTTGCAGCTGCAGCGTCGGTCACAGCCCGTGTGGGCGGCCAGGCAGGACTTTGCACGTCTGAACTGAACATTATTTGCGTTAGTGGGAGCAGTTGGGTTCCCGGATCATGACCACATCAGATTGCGTATCGGGGTCCCCTTCCCCTCACTACACGGTTGCGGGTCTATACAGAAGCCCACCGTCCGTTCTGTCCAAAAATCTTCTTTTCTTTAACCTATGTAGGAGTATGCACAAAGCTTTTCTTTTTCTTGCCTTTTCAGTTCTGTAACTGCGACTGGAATCTGTCCTAGCACAAGCTCATTTTTTTTTCCATCTTCGTCATGATCTCTACTACTGGTTCAGAAACCAAGTCTCGCCTACTCCACATACATTTTGTGTTGCTTTTTGTTGTCTACACTTTTTTTTTCGAAAGATCCGTTGCCGGCTTTCATTGATATAGGAGGAGAGCAAGTAACAAATGTTGCAAGGCACAAGCTGCGCCGTGCCAATACGCCCAGGTCACGGATTACCGAGCCCTTGGCCACCCCTAATGAGACTAATCCATTATCCTAGCCAAGGAGAATTCCTCCCCTGGTGCCCACCGCATCCAAGGCATTGAAATTAGTAATCCTGTGCCCAAGAGTTTACGACACTAAGACCGGAGTCATTGCGCTTAACTTGGTCTCTTGCAGACACACCATAGCTGGTCTTGCACATGTCATTGTTTGCATAACAAGCTCTCTATGTGCAGCATCATTCAGCCCTCGCACATTCCAACTCAAGATTAAGAGGTCAGCACTATTCATGGCACTCCATAAGCAACAACACCATTTCACTCACTACTGCAACCGCAACCAGTACAGAGTTGAAAGTAAACCACTGAACTTCAAAGCTTCCCTTGGAGCTACTAACCTGACCCTTACTAAAGCAACCACACCTGCAAGAACCCCCTAAACTGCTAGTGGGGGGATCCACACTACCTTGGACCCAAGAACACCGTAGAGCACAACTAGAACACGACACATGACCGCAACAGATACCCACGCAGGGGCCCCGAACTAAGATACAATGGTGTTGTGCAATCATAGGGAAACAAAAGGAGCACGAGCTGCATCATCTTGCAAGTCACGCCCCACCGTCCTCCACTCCGGCTCCCCCCTCAACAGTCACCAGCCGTGAAGACGTTGCAAGAGCCAGCCCGTTGTCGAGGGAGGTGAGCGTCCTTACTGCCTGGATTGCCTTGTCTGTCATGGGTGTATCAAAGGAGCGGAAGAACACCTCCATTGCCTGCTCGCCAATTGGTTCAGACGGCCCTACCATTTCGAAAGCTCTGATCAAGCGGTGTGTTGCCCTTTTGGAGACCGGAACCGAGCAAGCTTGCGCCTTCTGCCTGGAGCTGCCATGTTGCCGGCCCTTGGGAGCCGCTTGGGCGTTGGGGCCACTGGATCAGGTAAGATCGGCTGCTCGCAAGGGACGAATATGCTGTCAACGATGGCGTTCCTACGCTCGCCAAGCATCGTTTTAGCCACCTGCTCTGTGATACCAGTAGTGACGATCCGGCCATCAATCTCTTGTTGGCTTCCTGGCCCGAAGTGTATGATGCTGCTACACCCAATGGCGGCTGCCTCCTCATTGAGCTCAGCAATCCTGTCCCAGCTCGTGGCACCAGGAATGTAGACAGGGGAATGTTGCCCAACCTCCCCAGGGGCTCCCAGTGGGGAGAAGGAAAGTGGCCTTGTCATCGCAGCTGCGCACGCAGCCCAAGCCTCCTCAGCCATCGGGTCAAAGACACTATCTGATCCGCTGCAGCTGAAGCAATTGTCCCTGAAGAAGTCCTCCATCGGATCAGTGTGTAAGGTTGTTGGGGTGGAGGCAGGGGGCGACCCACTTTGGGGCGGGGAGCCCATGGCAGTGACAAGAGGAATGTCAACCACCGAACGTCGTGTCGAGGAGGAGGACCTGCGACGCTCCCAGTCCGCGTCCACCACCCGCAGGGGGTCGTGTCTACGCGGGGAGGAACGCGCGTCGCGCGCCAAGGAACGGCCTCGATCCTCGACCTCCAACTCACAGGACACCCTTCTGCGACGGGAGGGGAACGGAGAGCGCGTGCGGCGGCGGGTTCCCGTGCTGATGTTGCTGGAGGAGCCCCCCCTGGAAGAGCTGCTTCCCCCGATCGGGAAGGGACCCAGGTGGTGGCGGGGGAGGAGCGTAGTCATCCTCGTCGTCGTCGTTGAAGTCGCTATGGGCCGCCCTCGGGGGCAACCAGCACACTGCCCTCGCATGCCCGGCCTGGAGGCCATCAAGCACGCCAGGGCACCACTCGAAGTTGTAGACCCTCGGGTATTCCTCCTCATCTAGGGAGGGGGAGGAGGGCACCCCGCTCTGCCCGGAGCTGGGGGTGCGGTCTCTGGGCGGGATCCAGTCCTCCACAAGATCGAGGTGGATGAGGATGTTGTAGGTCCTTCCCTGCGGTGGCTGGGCGACCTCACGGGGGGCCTGCCCCCGTCGATGGATGGTGGTGCCCGCCCCGCGCCATGGGAAAAGAAGGTTGCCGTCTTGGCGTGCGGGAGGAGATCAGGAAACCACATCCAGGCCCAGCAGTAGAGGATGTCCGAGTCCTGCTGGCGGTAAGTGGCCTGATCAATCTTGTCGAAGACACAGACGTCGCCAAGCACTGCCTTGAGCCCCTCCACACTCCAGGCCTGCGATGGCAAGTTCTCAATGGCCACCCGCACATGGTACCACCAAGTGGCCGTCCCCCCATGGGTGTGCTCCGACCGGGGGATGATGTTGAAGGTGACCCCCTTGACCCGCACGTACCCGACACGGAGCGCCAGCGTCCTCTGGTGGGGCAGGTCAAAGACGATCATGAAATCCTCAGGGTGGTGGCGCGACGTCCGCATCTCATTGGGCGGCATGCGGACGCAACCAGCGATGACACGGCTGACATCGCCAATGCCGATGCCAGTCAGCGAAGCCCCGTCCCGTGCCACAAGCAGCACCGCCCGAGTGCGGAGCTTGGTGACCTCCTTTAGCAGGGTGAGCGACGAAGCCACGACAAACACTACCCGCAGCAGGTCGGTTCTCCGGCATACCAGGGAACCAGGTCATCCTCTCGGCTGCTGCGCAGAGTTGCGGATCCTCAGAAGCAGCAGCCTCCGGCAGAGGCGGGAAGGTGAGCCGGCTGTGGATGGAAGGAGCAGTGTTGGGAGGGAAGGTGAGACGAGAGTGGATGGAGCTTCCTAGGAAACGGAGACGGGATTGGATCGGCGGGCGGTGAGCCCCCGAACGCTTCTCAGGGCAGTCTTTGGCTAGGTGGCCGTTGCGACGGCAAGCCAAGCAGCGGAGAGGATCTCTACACTGAGCTAGTTTGTGATCGCTTCCCAGGCAGCGGTAGCAGCATCCGGCGAGCGAGAATTTATAGCCCGCCGGAGACCCAGCGTTCCCTTGAAGCTGCAGGGGGCGCCAATGGGCGCGCCTTCCCTGGTGCCGGCGTTGCTGGGCATTAAACCGAGCAGGCCGCGAACGAACCGCGTCGGAGTAACTACGCCCTCCCCGTGGCGCATCCCGCACCGGAAAGTTCGGCGCCTCAAGCCGGCAAAGCTCAGACGCAATAAACCTCGTGCGTGAGATCGATTTGGTTACCTGGTTATTGGTCAGACAGTCCATGCCCCCGGCAAGTGCCGGCGCCATTGACTGGGAAGCGCGCAGATCGAAACTGCGGTCCGAAGGCCGGTCCGAGGGGGTGGGCCTTGCAGCCAGGACCCCCTTCGGACCGACGGTCGTAGCAGAGGCTTCCCGCTTTCGTGAATCCGCCTCCGTCGGGGTCAGCGGATCCACCTCATGAAGGTTACCCCGGGATCCCGGGCCGCCAGCCAACGCCTCGTCGCCATCACCGGCCAGCGTCGCGTCCCCATCAGCCTGGTCGCCAGGGAGGTGGCCGTCGGCATCACCATTAAAGAACTTTCCCGAACGGGTCAGCTGCCGTTCAGGGGGATCCAGATCCGTCACTTGAATCATGGTCGCGGATGCGCTCAGTTGACCGAAAGCCCCATCCTCATCGTCGATGGAGCCCCAGTCGAGCTGCTCCACCTCTACATCTTCAGCAACACGGGGGGCTCCCGAGGTAGCGGCCGCGAACGCAGGCCAAATCACGGCACGGTCGCCGGGCGGAATAACACCGCCCGCAGCAGGGTCGAGGTGGAGCGGCGTAGCTTGGGGTAGTGGGGGTGGGGTGGAGGCTGAACAGGAGCACGGAGCTGGGGCGGAGGTGGTCGGGGGCGCGGCGGGCGGCGGCCCCGCGGGGGGCGCCGGCGGGGGGAGGGGGGCACTCTCTCACTCATGTTTGGCAATGGACACTTTGTTGTCTACACTACGAGCTTATTTTATACTACCTAGTATATTTTGTTCATGGATGAACTCACTGAATTACAACTTGCGAACATACAATTAGTGTGCTTGTGTTTCGTGCCTAGTGTTATTGAACAGAACAGCTATCACAAAAGATGTGTGGGCGAGGCGAGACAGTTCAGCGGAAACACTCGCCAGTGGACCACAATATGAGCTCCATCCAATCTATCCAGAGCGCCCCCAGCCTAGGGCTTAAAGGTTTTTGTATGGGTACAGTTCAATCGTACTTATTCTGCTGTTCATCAGTATTTGTGGTCTTTTCAACGTACTTTGTCAGCTACTGCCTAGGAGGACTGGTCACGAATGCAGTGTATTCCCGCCTCCCGGCACCACGGACAGGTACTGACTACAATACAATCACCCAGCAAATGGCTCCTCGTTCACGTGGCAGGACCACCAGGAGAAATCAGACAATTTCATCAGTGCTGTGCTCTGCTCCGCGAATGCAAATGCAATCGCTGAAACGCAACAGCAATGCTCATCAGATGACCAAGCCCAACGGCCAACACTTCTGTTGATGAATCAATCAACCAACCAAATGAAATCGATCACTTCAAGTACAACTGAATTACCAATGTTTTTTTTTGCCCTTCTCTAATTAGCGTACGTAGCCAAGGAACGAACGAATCACATTCACAAGCCGATGAGGTTCCTGGAGGTGGTGACTCCGCCGTCCACGACGAGGTTGTGGCCCGAGATATATCTGGACTCGTCGCTGGCCAGGAAGAGCACCGCCTCGGCGATGTCCCTGGGTCTCAGCGTGGTGCCCTTGAGCGTGGCCAGCCCCCTGACCACCTCCTCCATCTTCTCCACCTCCTGGTCGCTGGGCACGGTGATGTCGAGGTCGAGGTCGAGGTCGGCGTCGCCGGCGGCGTCGTCGTGGCCCTGGCGCCAGGCGTTGATGAGCATGGGCGTGGCGACGCCGAAGGGGGAGACGCAGTTGACGCGGACGCCGTGCGTGCCGAGCTCGCAGGCGGCGTTCTTGGTGAGCCCCACGATAGCGTGCTTGGAGGCGGTGTAGGCGTGCGGGCCCAGGCCGCCGAGCACCCCGGCGACGCTGGCGACGGAGACGATGCTCCCGGCGCGGCGCGGCGCCATGGCGAGCGCCGCGTGCTTCATCCCGAGCGCGGCGCCCAGCGCGTTGACGCGGAGCACGCGGTCGAACTCCCCGGCGTCGAACGACAGGATGCTCTTGGCGGCGCGCGTCTGCCGGCCCAGCACCCCGGCGTTGTTGCAGTACACGTCCAGCCGCCCGCCGTGCCGCGACATCGCCAGCTCCACGGCGCGCCTGACGTCCTCCTCCACGGACACGTCGCAGCGCACGAAGCTGACCTGCGGGCCCAGCGCCGACGCCAGCGCCTCCCCGGCGGCGTCGTCGATGTCCGCGATCACCACCCGGGCGCCGTGCTTGGCGAACAGCCTCACGATGGCCTCGCCGATGCCCCGCGCGCCGCCCGTCACAATGGCCACCTTCCCGTCCAGCCTGCAACGACAAAAACGGGCATTAGCCGCCACGGCAAATTCCAAGAAACCAGGAGGGTGGGGGACGGACGGTGGCAGCCTGCCAGGACAGAGACAGACACCACCGTGGATGGAAGGAGACAGACAGAGCAGTAGTAGAAGTACCTCTTGGGCATAGGCGTGGGCACGACCGCGGCGCCATTGCCGTCCCAGCCGTGGTGCGACGGCGACAAGACTGGCTGGTGCGCGTGCGCCATCTCGGGGCGGAGGTCCAGCGCCGGCATAGCTGCCGCGGCGTAGGAGGCGAGGCTAGCGTGCATGTAGTATGTGTCTCGAGACAAACAACGCAGCAGCACAGGAGGCGAGTGCGTTTGCTCCTCTGCTGTGGCGGTGTGGCCTGTGCCGTGGACTGCTCGGCTCCGCGGTCCGGGCTGCTACTTATAGCGCCGGGAGCGCGCGAGGGCGGGGCGCGGAGCGGCTCGTGTGGACAAGACAGAGCAGACAGCACAGCTTTCCCGTCCCTCTTTCGTGCGCCCGTCGCGGTGGCACGTTCGTGGAAGTGTGGAACGCGAAACGGTGACCGAGCGGCCTCCGTTCCTGTCCGGCCGTCCCGTGGCCGCGAGCGGTGCCGGTGAGCTCAGCCCCCCGCTCCGTAGGCATCTCCGTGGAGCGGCAGGGGTCCAGATGTGGACGTGCAGACAGACCGGGAGCCGTCGTCCGTCTGTCCCTGGAGGGTTCGGTTCGGCGGGCGGGACTGGTTGACCGTGCCAGTGCCTTGGGATTGGGAGGGTTCGGCAACCGGCACCGGCGCGAGAGGAAGCAGAATGGTACTGGTAGCCTGGTGCCGGGCCCGGACAGGTGGATGATCTGCGTACTTTCGTTGCTGAAAAACTTGCGCGACCGTGGAGTCTCTGCTTAGCTTACCTCATGCGTGACCAGCTAGGATTGACGGGTGTGTGGACGTGGAGGCTTGAGGCAGACGAGTTGTTGATCAGCGAACAGCGATCATCTTCTCTAGCGCCGTACAATCCTAAAAAATAAATGCTGTAGTAGACGGTTAGTAGGAGATCGGTCAAGGCCACTTGCGTTTTTGTTATTTGAACCGGGCAAATGGCGAGGCCGGGTCAGGTCAACTCCTGATTAAATGGAGATCAGGGGCTGCCTCTTCTCTTCATCATACGAGGTCTGGACCGACTTTTTTTTTCCAGACCTATATGCTGTTACAGACACAGACGCTCACGTAAACGAGCGTACATTCACTCCTATGAACGCATGCACGCACATCTTATCCTTATCAGCACCTCCAAAAAATCAAGTTAGATCGGCAAATCTTGAGATTGACGAAGTCACTATGAATGTCTCACTGTCGACAGATACGTCGTTTACCAGTGAAAGAATTAAATCGTTAAATCATGGGATAAATTGAGGAAAATATGAATACCCATATCAAATCGAAGATATGCACCCGGGTCCTAACCATGCACAATTCGCCTTGATAGACTTTCTGCTACAGTACCTCTCGGCAGTTGACACTTCTATTACTGCACCCAGCGGAGTCTACAGTAGCAGCTGGGGTACGTAGGTACTGACAGTTCAACAACGATGGGTTCCCGCTTGTGTGAGAACTAGGAACTCTTCTTCTTCTGCCGTACGTGGGGTCTCAGTGTCTCAGAGTCAAGAGTCCAGCCGATACAAGCTGTTTGGTCTTTGACGATCTTTCTGAGTAATACTTATATATATTAACACTAGAATCGATCGGGAATTGTTCTCGACGAAAGTCAAAATTCGCAAAGTGGGTACGTGACTTGCTACGCAAAGGCTCCCCACAGGGAGTTCTAGGTTCCCAAGCCACGCGATTAATGACTTGGACGGGCGTACCACGCCCTATAGTTGATAGTTGATTTTTTTTTTCTGTCAGTAGTATCGATAGAGCATGGTCGCTCACGAGTCATGTCTTGGGGATTGCGCGATCAATTTGGTTACTACGCTTTGCTAGCGACAAGAGAATGTCGTCTTTCAGAGTTCAGATTTGCCAAGATACATTGCAGTTCAAAACACCAGCCAGAACGAAACGCTACCGCACAAGAGACATATAATTGCGGCATATATTATATATAAAATCCAGTGGTACTGTACGTTGACAGTAGTGGACACTAGTAGTAGTGCTTAATTCAAAGCCCAGAACCTAGCTGTCCCATCATACACACTAACACACAGGATTGGACTTGTCGTAACAAAGCCCATAGCAAACGATTGGAACTCAAAAAAGAAATAAAAACAAAGTCAAAAGCTCTGTGTCGCAGCAACCACGAAGCCCCCTCCCTCCACCCCTGGAACTATCGAACCGGAAGGTGAAAAAACGATCTGATTTGTTCTGCCCTTTCAGTTCAGGTCCACCTTGCAGACGACATAAACAATTGACCAAATCTTGGCCTCACCTAAACCCATTTCAAGCTGATATATAGCGCGCGGTATCCTGGTCCTGCCGTAGCCGAAAGCAACAAGGATTCCCCTGTCACGTACGCGTACATACAGCTGTGCTTTGTACGCATGCATTTTCTATGGAAATCGATCGATCGCGACAATGTCACAAAACTATACATAGTGGAAAAGTAATGACGTGATGCTAACGTCATTGAGCTCTTGGTCCATGTTTGGACCAGAAGATTAAGGAAGCTATAGCCTTTATCGGCATGTTCGTTTGACTGTTTTTTGGCTGATGTTATTTTGACTATTTTTATATAAAAAAATACTGTTTCTTTGGCTGATAAACCAAACGAACATGACATGCTCTTCGGCCGATTGGTGGATTCAAACAGGCTAGCTCTAGCTTGCTCGTGGAAGCAGTCAGGCAGCAGTTTTTTTACTAATCTCACAGTCTAGCCCTCATGCAATCTAGGGATGTAGAGCTCAGACTGAAACGTCGTCATCGTGACTTCTGCACTCCAACCTTTTTACAATTTATTTAAAAAGCCAACTTTTATAATCTCTAGCTGATCCAAACGGGTTCTTCAACGAGAACTGCAACTTACAGTTTCTGCGGGAAAAGACGAAGTGAGGTTTGCGATTCAATTCACCAGGACTCAGAAGCGACACTTTGCGTATATAAAAGCCAGCTAACTAGAATGCAACATAGCACGTCTAGAGACAAGAGATCATTGTGATATGATTATGATTAGATGACTGATTAATTAGTGTGCATGAGGGCTTCTTTATGTAGCTCGCGCACCACTCGTGTACAATAAACAAGGACACATAATGTATATATAGAGTACCTCTCAACTTACGTATACGTCAACATTCGACTGCCCCTATTATATTAATATTGAAATACGGTTATTTTCCAGACGCCTGTATGCAGAAGTACATGGTGCAACAACCAAATTTTCCAGACAGCAAACCACATACGCAGAAACAACATGCAGGACAGCAGGAGTATTATCTTGAGTATTTTTGTCACATCAAAAAGATATCTCAAGTCTTTAGAAATGGAGACACAACCCAATACAATAATATATATATGGAAAATTAGTTGCCTGCATGGCGTGTTAGGCAGGTCTGTTAGTTATTCTCTTGACTGCATTTTGCTTAAACTAATCAGCTCCGATCAGGAGCTAGGCTAGGCTAGGCTAGGCCAGGCCAGAGACTAGCTAAGCCATGTTCTGAATGCAACAAAGCCACGCGATCCTCTGCATTGTTATGCAGCAGCCAGCTAGGCGGCCATCCAAGAGTCAAGGGCTTTCGGCCACTGCATTTTGGACGCCTCAAAACTCAAAAGACAGATCCGGGTGTTTAAACTGATGGCCGATGACGGAGCTGCTGACCATGATCGTCTGCCCAACAATCGGAACTCGATCGGAGCGTGGCATGGGCGTGGGAATATCTATAGTCACTCCGTGTTGCTACAGTACTGTAGTAAATTCAATAATCGTGATAGGATTTAATTTAGTGTGTTGACCAAGGACAAGAGGGATTGGACGCTGTGATGGTGTTGAGGCTGATAGTATTTAAGTGTATAGATTGACGACGCCCTGATCTTGGTGTGTCGCTGCTGGAGTTGCTCTAGCTAGAATAAATTGTTTCAGTACATATAAACTTAACTTGTACTCCATCTATCACTGAAAGAATTAATTTCTAAAATTTATGTCAATCAAACTTTTTTAACTTTGACTAACTTTATAGAAAAATATAACAACAACATCTATGACTTAAAATGAGCATCATATGAAAATATGTTCTATGATAAATCTAGTGATACTAATTTGATATCATAATTTTTAATATTTTTTTTCTAAAAAAAATGGTCAAAGTTCAAAAAAAATTGACTTAGGACAACTCAAAAAATCGGAGGGAGTATAAATTAGTCATCATCAATATATAGTTGATCCCATGCTTATTAAATGGCAAGATAAATCTCATGTGGACCATGTTTGGTTTCCAAATATCGAATCTGTTTGGTTCACCTATGACCTATGAAAATACTATTTGAGCTTTGACCTATGGCAAAAGCTGATGTGAGCTATATGATGTGAAAAGAAACAACTATGAAGCCTAACCTCTATATCTTCTATCCCCCTAGTAAAAGTTGTAAACCATCGCTCTATTTCTACTCATTTGAAAAAAAAATAGAAAGCTGAAAACCAAAAATAGAGTTTAAGGTGCAGTGAGAAGTGAAAGCGGGGAAAAAGCAGCTTCAGGTTCCATTTTTTTTTCACTGATGTTCTGCTTTTTGGCAGCAAAATCACTTTCGAGAAGCTAAGCCAAATACAAGTGTAGGTGCACAAGTTTGGATTATATTGATATTATGGATAGATATAGAATAAAACATTCTATTGGGGTTCATAATATAATTATAAAAGAGATATATAGATAGACATATAAATTGACAGGACAGGACACTGATACTGTGGGTGCGCCAGTTTTGGATTTGTGCTATGCTATATATCTAGACAATATTGCATTTGTACGAACCTGTTTGGTGCCATCTAAATAAGAGTTCACATACTAGTGTATTCGTGGACAAACAAATCGTAAATGGATCGAATGCTCCATGGACGGAAAACAAGCAACAACAGGGCCAGGAGCAGAAACACCAAAATTTGTCTAAGATCGTGTAATGATCCGAGTGAGTCATGACGTGATTAACAAGTAGATCTTTGGTGGATCTGTATCCCAAGTCGGCATTTAAATGATGTACGGTCAGATTTGATTCCATCTAGACCAACCTAATATACTCACATCATCCCCGCATAATCAGGCTTGGAGATCTAAAAACGAACACATAATTAGATTCGAGGCTGGCACTAGGCACTGTTTGGACCTGATAAAACAATGCGGTTGGAAAGATCTGTATATATAGGCATATTTGTTTAATAGATCGAGGCACAGTACGTCAATGGACTATACTGTACGTACGAAGGAGGCCAGACGTACGTGCGTGTGATAGAATAGAACTGTAGATGAAGAACGCTCGATCAATCAACAAAAAGAAGAATACAAAAGGCGAACACGACGACGACACATTCATTCCTCGATTTGGTTCGATACGAGGCATAAAATTCTTTTCACTACGACTGTAGTTTTTACACGCGCGTTCATTTCTTCGTCGCTTTGGTTCGGTCGAGTCAAAAAAATAAATCCCCCTTTTTTACCAGCACAGGCAGACTGCAAAGTTTGAACGAACGACGAGCGAGCAAGCATGCATGTATGTGGATGAATCCAATTCCGAGCATCCTTCCAGACGGCGCTGGGTTTGGAAGCCTCTCGGCGGGGCGCAGGGTGCTTGTCTTTCGCCTCTTTATTATTACACACACGCGCAAGTACATTGCTTGGGCTCCACGGAGCAGGAGTACTCCGTAAGTTTATGACCAGCCTGCCTGCCTGGCTCGTCCTCGACGACCGCTGCGTTGACTCGTCTGGTCAAAGGTCAGAGCCCTGAAACCGCCGAATGGCGCCAGCCTCCAGGTCTAGAAGATGGAGTCGTCGGAAGCCCACCACCAGCTACGCCGCGGCGTGGGTAGCTAGGTCCGGTGCCGCTGGCCTCAGCGGCGCCGTCGCCCAACCGCAGCCTTTTCCTGGTGAAAACGATGCCCGTCACATCCAAATCGATCAATGAGGGTGGCTCGTCCTATTCTATGTAATGCAATGATCGACCACTGATATACGGAGTAGTACTAACTCTGTTGTTATATCGGTTTGGTGCATCGACTTTGGATTGTTTAATTCCCCTATTTCGATCAACACCTCTGATACTATGTCTCATCAGATGGCAACACGGCAACGACGCTGGCTGCGACCCGATCCGTTGGTTGATTGGACCCCCTCCCCCCGCTCGCGCGTTCGTCATCAGGCTATGGCTAATTGGCTATAGCCTCTGTGCGAACAGCGTCTGACGACGTCCTTACCAGCTTCCATGCAATTCCGTACCCAAGAGTCAGGTATAGCAGCAGATCGGCGCCTGATCTGATTGATGCCTGCCAGAGAAGTGAGCGCAACTAGTAGTACTGTAGTACGGAGTACGTAGTAATCAACGTCTTGTCCGGCTAATCAGAGGCCCAGAAAAGCAGTGCCGCCGGCTTATCCTGGCTTAATACTATAAGCTTACTGCAACCCCACTACCCAGACCCACTTGCCGGGCTGCAAAAGGCCACGCTTGCGTTGCGTGCGCTAGCTGTCCTTTTTCTCGAAGCGGAAGTGGTGCTGTCTCGTGGAGGTGGTGCGGATTTGGGAACGAAACCAACGGTCCCGACAGCTAAAGCTAGTAAGAGCATGCAGCAGCGATGCAAATGAGAGGGACGATTGCCTTGCACAATTGATGCTGGCTCTGCAACAGCCAACAGCGTAGCCATGCCCATGCATACACAGATGATTATTCCGGGACGTGCATTATTGCATTGCAGGCTGATCCGGAGCAAAAAGAAAGAAAAAACCCCAACCTTTCCAGGATTCCAGGACGGATTGCTCTCGTCAGATGCATGGATCGTCGAAGCGAACAGCTTCCAGGAACGCTGCATCCTGCATGGCCGGCCCAATTTTTTATAATTTGGCCCTTTTTTTTGAACTATTTTCGCATTTGGAGCCCTGAAGAAACTATTTCCGGAATTGGACCCAGGGTCGGCACCGTGGTCTGTGGCGCCGAGGTAACACAGCTCGGCGCCGTATAGTATGGCGTTGAGCTATGAGATTTGAAAACCGAGGGACGCCTACGTGTCGCTAACGTGGCTGGGGCTCGGTGCCGCAGATAAAGGCGCCGAGCTCAACGCCTCAGATCACGGCGCCGAGCTCGGCGCCACGCCCCACGGCGCCGAGCTAGGATCCATCTGGCCCGCGGCGCCAAACTCTTGTGCACGCTCTCTGTCTCGCCTCTCTCTCTCTCTCTCGCCGTCCGCCGCCGAGCCAGCCGCGCCTACTGCCTTGGTCTCTGTCGAGCCCGCCCTCGTCGCAGCCCCCGTCGGCCGGCCTCATCTCCGTTTCCTTGAGGGCCGCCGCGACTTCGACATTTTGCGGCGAGGGCGGCCACCCCTCGGGCCTCGCCGGCCCGACGGCCACCACGGGGCCATGCCGGCTTGAGGGCGGCCGTTTCAGCTTTCCTCTCCGCCCTCTTCCTGCCGGCCCTCAGCTCCTTCTGTTAGGTAATTTTGTTTTCTTGTCAAGTTTAGTTTAGGGTTTTTAGTTAGCAATTGTAGTTCGAAATTTTAGTTACAAATTTAGATGATAGATAGACAAATAGGTAGTTAACTTATTAATTATATAGTTTAGTAAATATAGGGATAGTTATGTCATTGATAATTTAGTACGCTAAATAGATGGATAGACAAATAGATAGATAGATAGATAGATAGATAGTTATTTTGCTAAATAGATAGATTGATAAGTTCATACATAGATAGTTAGTTTGCTAAATTTATAGCTAAATGGATATATGTATATATATATATATATGTATATGTATAGTTAGGTCATTGATAATTTAATTTACCCATAATAAGAACTTTCGTGTTGTGTATATCAACTAGATGGATAGCCTAGTGACCCTGTATCATGGAGGAAGAGTGGAGGAAGCGGAAGATGGTTTTGGTAATATCACCTTAGTTGGAATGCAAAGGGTGCCTTTGATGTTCGATGAGCGGCCGCTTTTTTTGGAGTTGTTTGGTAGAGCTCGTGATGAGCTTCAGTGCAATTCCATTGAAAATGTCATATCAGTTGAGGGACTAGTTCACCATGGTAAATCAGGCCAAATTTTTAGGCAGTTGGTTCCAATCTCATCAGAGGCTCAATGGGAGACATATGTCAATACTGTGATGAAGAGTGAATTTCAATGTTTGGATTTGATTGTGTGGAAGCTCTCCAATGAGCCCACTCCTCTTGGCCATTCATCCCCTATTGGGCATTCATCCCCTCATGGCTTCTCACTACCACAATACGATCCGTTACCATGTGATCCTCCGTTACCCAATCCAGAGGTGCATGTGGAAGATGTGGTTGTGGTGCCCGATGCGCAATCCGCTCCAAATGAGGTTGAAATCTGCCCTAATGTTGGTGCACCTCATGTTGCTGTGGCCCCTCAGGAGATCCCTTTGACCCAAAATCATCCAAATAAGTGTTGTAGTAACACTTTACCTTTTCTTATCCACCCTTGTAATATGTTATTCCAATGATGACATCCTCATTTAAATGTAGGAGACATTCCTGATAATGTTGGTTGTCATCGTGTGTCTTCATCATCCACTGCGGTGCATACAGGCTTCGCATCTAATAGTGTTGATGTTCAGATTGATGATGGAGAGAAGCCTTATGGGACCGCAAGAGCTGTTCATTCCGATGATGAACGTCCTGTGGCTGCATTGAGTGAACAAGAGATTGAGCTCATGAGGTAGTGTTGTCCTGATATTGATCCACTAGTGCATGAATTTAGCGATCTCAGACACTCTCATGGTGCTTATGCAGTAGCAAGAGAAGAAGAGTTGCTAGAGGCCCCTGATGATGGGGAAAACATAGAAATTTTCAAGGACATGATCTTCAAGGACTTGCCAACATTGAGAAGGTGGTTACAGGAGTATTCTGTGAAACGTAAAAGGCCGTTCAAGGTGCAACATTCTTATGTGGAGCGTCGTTACACAGTGGTATGTCAGAAAAATGATTGCAATTGGAGGGTATGTGCGAGGAAACAGAAGGACAGTGAAAAGTTCAAGATCACCAAAATTGTAGGTCCACATACTTGTGCAACGGCGGATCTAAAAGAGAAGCATCGATAGTTGACCTCTACCCTTATTGCTAGAAAATTTTACACAACACTGCAGAAACAACCTAATTTGAGAGTGAAGGCGCTCATGGACCTAGCTGAGAAGCATTTTCATTATGAGGTGAGCTATGGCAAAGCATGGAGGGCAAAGCAACGTGCCTGGAAGATGATATATGGTGATTGGGAGAAGGGGTACGAGAAACTGCCTGCATTGTTCAATGTAATCAAGGTAGCTAATCCGGGCATGCATTACGAGTACATCCCAAAACCAAATGAATGGAAGGACGGCAGAGAGATATTCTTCTGTGCATTCTGGTGCTTTCCTCAGTGTGTCCAAGCCTTTAGGCATTGTCATCCTGTGTTGTCCATTGATGGTACTTTTCTTCTTGGCAAGTACATGGGCACAATGTTGATAGCCATTGGTTGTGACGCGGACAATGCATTGGTTCCATTAGCATTCGATTTGGTAGAGAGGGAGAACAAAGACAACTGGGGTTGGTTCTTGCGGCTTGTTCGGATACATGTTGTAGGCCCTGGGAGAGAGGTTGGTGTCATATCTGACGGACACCAGGGCATACTTAGTGCCGTACAGGAGCAGATTCCGGGGTATGCACCATTGCATCACCGTTGGTGCACTCGCCACCTTGCAGAGAATTTACTCCGGAAGGACAGTTCAAAGGACAACTTCCACATGGTCGAGGAGGTTGCTCGCATGCTTGAGATTTGCTACTTCGAAGAGAAGTTGGAGCTCCTAAAGACAACAACAAATGCAGAAGGTAGGCAGTGACTACATGGTTTGATGAGTCAAAAAGATAAATGGTCAAGGGCCTATGATGATGGCGGGTGGAGGTATGAATTTCCAACTAGCAACATGGTCGAGTCATTTAATAGTGTGCTCAAGGGTATACAGGCCATGCCTGTCAATGTCATTATGTCCTTTACTTTCTTTAGGTGTGTTGCATGGTTCAATGGCCGGCATGCATCAGCAATGGCACTACAAAGCAAGAATCAGATATGGGCACCTAAACCAAAACACCATCTTGATAGGGCAAAGGAGAAGGCTAGAACACATGAAGTTCATTGCTTTGACCATAGCACGAGAAAGTATGAGGTCATAGAAAGGGGTTGGACAACCTCTGATGGTGAGGTTTGACCTTCAAGGGCTTATATTGTGGTTCTTAGTAATTTCTCATGCATGTGTGGGAAACCAATGCAGTACCACTTTCCATGTTCTCATTATATTGCAGCAGCTCAACATCGCAACTATGCATATGAGAGTAGGATGCCACGAGAGCTAAGTGTTGACAGCCTTGTACTTACTTGGGCTCCTCGTTTCGAGCCTTACCTAGAGGAGGAGCAGTGGCCACCATACCATGGCCCGAGATATATTGTAGACCCAGGTACTCGTTGGGACAAACGTGGAACTAGGAAGAGGACGAGATACAAGATGGTCATGGATCAGGTTTCAGGAAGAACAAGGAGGGGAAGAGCAACACCCTTTCTTACTGACCCCGAGAAAAACCAATGTAGCAAATGTGGCAGACTTGGGCACAATACACGTACATGCACTTGGGCGCCTAGCCAGGTGACAATAGTTATAGATATATGTTACACTATTTATAAATGTTTACTGTATGTTTGCTTTCTACTATTTATGCATGCAATTTAATTTGTTACTGACAATTTTCATTTCCTCCAACAAGATGGCGAGTTTCGACCTCCTCGATCCGTACTACGAGGCGAACCACCGAGGACAACGCATTTTTGGGGGGGGGGAGGTAATAACTGCAGTTGATCTTGCTTAAGCATATGAGGTAATTTTGTGGTACTTACATTAAAATACTTGTAATGGTTGCAGGTACTGGCCCCTCTTCGTCCTCGAACCCATGACA
Organism: Microstegium vimineum; assembly: GCA_022036555.1. Taxonomy (NCBI): domain Eukaryota; kingdom Viridiplantae; phylum Streptophyta; class Magnoliopsida; order Poales; family Poaceae; genus Microstegium; species Microstegium vimineum. The sequence goes on along the minus strand of CM039139.1, from coordinate 6,631,772 downwards.
AGTTCCACGAGATGCGGTACGACGAAAGGTACACGCCCTTACTAGAGAGGGCTGGACTAGACGTTGTATCGTATCAGGTTCGTCGTGGGTTGCCTGTCATCAACCCCGCAACAATCACAGCTTTGGTCGATATGTATAACCATGTCCAATACTAATTCATTACTACCCACTGTTTCTTTAAAATGTAACTAACATCATTACTTATCTACCTTATTTAGGTGGAGGCCGGAAACTCATAGTTTCCACCTACCTTGTGGAGAGATGATTATCAGTCTTGAGGACATGCAGAAGTGGCTTGGTCTCTCCATTAGAGGTATTCCTGTCATTGGGCACTGCAGGTTTGAAGGTTGGAGAGAGAGAGTGGAGGCCTTCCTTGGGAGACCACTATCTTCAGAAGCGACGCATACCCGCGGCACAGGTGTTTCCATTTCTTGGCTCAGGTCTGCCTTTGGTGTGTGTCCGAACGACGCAGATGATGCCACAGTTGGATACTACTGCAGAGCATGGGTGTTGCACTTGTTTGGGTGTGTTCTCTTCCCTGACGCGACAGGAGACACAACGTCATGGATGTACCTCCCTTGCTTGGGTAATTGGGACACCGCAGGGACGTACAACTAGGGTTCTGCAGTATTGGCGTTCCTGTATCGCAACCTTTGCGAGGCTTGCCGACGAGGTGCCAAGACCGCTTCCATTGGGGGCTGCGTGTACCTTCTTCAACTGTGGATGTGGTCTCGTATACCAGTTGGCCGGCCCACACTTCATACTCCTCGGCCTTGGTTCGTGGTAAACAACCCTCGCCGTCTTCCTACATATGCACATCTATACGACCAGGTGATGCCCCCCTACTCGAGGACGTCACGTGCGTACCTTCAGTACGCCAACGAGCTGGATGGACTTACAACTTCGATGGTGAGTTTATTGCATATTTTTATTTATTCATTCTTATAGCTTATGATTGTTGCAACTTATGTCCTTCAATTCCTCTTTTTAGATGACTTGGGAGCCGTACAAGGAATTAAATATGGGACAATTTGGCTTGAGCAACATGTGTGGCGCGGACGTGGATCTGTACATGATGATATGTCCGCTCATATGCTTCTATGTTGTTGAGTACCACCTTCTTCAGAGAGTGGCACGACAGTTTGGCAAGGTTCAGGAGTGGCCAGTCCCGTCGTATTCGACTTCCGTGAAGCTGCACAAGTAAGTACCACCTTCCTCTGAGAGTTCCATCTACTTTACCACATAGCTGATTTACTTGTCCTAGTTTGCATTAGTTTATGTAGTTGATTTAGTTATTCTAGTTGACATAGTTGATATAGCTGATTTAGTTGATGTAGTAAATCTAGTCCATTTAGTTGAACTAGTTGATGTAGCTGATGTAGTTTAGGTAGTTGACATAGTAAACATATTTCAGGATTAATCGTCAGAAACAGAAGAAGACGGTGGAGTTTGAGACGCTACACCGTGACCACATTGAAGCTTGGGACGAGTGGCATGACAATGTGTATGAAAACGAGACGCCACACAACGACTACAACTTTCGCCAATACCTAACTTGGTACCGGACAGTGACACGAACAAAGTTGAAGACTCAATGGACAAATACGGACTATACAGACATTGATTCTTTAGATGATGAAGACACGTCCTATGATCTTGAAGCAAGACAAGGAACGATTGTCGAGGCTGCACCTGTCTTGGACCGAGTGGTAAGTGATCTTTAAAAAGTTCTGGCTGTCTTCATGGCAATACGTTGTATATTACAGACATTATGACTACAATTTGTCTCTTTTTGCAGGGCAACGCGCTAAAACAATCTGTAGTGGAAATTAAACGGTTTCCAAGGACTAACGTGGACGAGGCTACGCTCAACAACTTTCTTGGAGTAAGTGCTCATCAACACAATGACTACCTTTTCGACAATGCATATATTACAATGCTTAATATGCTCATGTTGTTATCACAGAGGCTAGCACGTAGATTGCGTCGAGCTGCGGCTCGTTGTGGTTGCGGGACTAGCGCGACGATGGAGTATGTAGTGAGTCTACAGAGAACACAGAGGGAGAGAACTATAGGACTCGGTACTTCTTCTCACGGATGTAAACTTTCATTAGATGTCGTCTAGTTAAGTGTCTTTCTTTCATACACACAAATATGCTTATATGCATATTTAATTGATACGTTTCATTGTAGGTTACGACGGACAGAGCTCCTCTCGTGATACTCAAGATACTTTCCAAGGAGACGCCACAGAGGACGACGAGGACGACGAGGACAAGGGCAGATATCAGGAACTTGGACCGTCCCAGCTAGATGATGCACCTTTGACTCAGCCTTCGCAGCCTATAGGAACTAGGAGACGACGTCCGCCAGTTCACTACACTCCAGGCACCGACGCTTTTGGTAAGGGTAAGGGTAAGTCTAGGAGGCAGTGACGATGTGGAGTTGACCTAGTGGTTCACTACTAGCATGTATGGATGTTTCGAGTATTTGTGGTTGTCTTGTGCTTTGCTATTAGCATATTCTGAACTCGGATTGTATGGATTTTATGGACTATTTGAATTGTATGGACTTTATGGGTCATTTGGATTGTATGGACATTATGGATTATTCGTATTGTGTGATGATGGTGAACTATATGGTTGTCGTGTGCTATTTGGATGAATATATGTTGAATCATATGATGTTGTCTCTATTTGTTATTGTGGATGCTCCATATACAAGTGAAACTCTGGCGAATTTTTTCCATAAAATATATGTTACATTGATATACGTTGATAATTACCACAACAATGTTAAAAGAAAAAATATTATCAAAAGAAATGAAACAACAAGAAAACCATAATTAAAGTGCATAACATAGTTCATAACACAAGTCCATCTAAACTTAAAGTGCGGTACATGATAACACATCTAAAAGTTCAACAATACATGTCGTTATTCAAGGATAAAACATAGAACTACTGAGTGCAACGAGGCCACTTTCCCTTCCTTATCGCATCGGGATTCTCCTCCATCGCTGTCTTCACACGGCGGACACGCTCAACCTTCTTCTCCCTCTCCTCCCTGTAGGCTGTACCTTTTCTCTCTTCCTCCTCTTTCTTGTGCTCCTTCTCAGCTGCCTCCTCTTTGAGGATTCTATCATAGGCCACTTGACGCTCCGCGTCCCAGGACTTCATACCTTCCAGAAGACGTTTGTCAGACTCCTTGATCTCAGTGTCGATCCACTGCTCAAAGTCACAGAGCGGTGGAGGGGTCTGTAAATCATGCAGAAGTTAGGCACACTGAATAAAACCATTATTAGGGCCTATGATATAAATTGATTTCCGTATAAGAATAGATTCTCACCATTAAGTTAGTACGACGCTGAGCAAGGGTAGGCTGAAAAGCATAATTTGAACACATCCAATACCTCTGCCTATAGGTTTCATGATCCTCAGAAATCTCTACCTTGCAATCATCACCGCAAAAGCACATTGGAACCGGAACACCACTGGGCAGAGGCTTTGGATCGAATGCGATGCCGGTCAACGGGCCCTTCCTACAAATAAAAAAAAATTCGGTCTAGTAACCTAAACTATTAGAACAAAAAATAAACCTAGCAGAGAATACCTTGCTTTACTAGTTTTTCCACGCCTTGGCATCCTATGGTTGCAAAATACAAATAACAAATCAATAATCGTCCCAAACCCTAAGTCAAAATCTAACTAGGGTTATAAAATACACCTAATATAGACCGAATCGATGCGTAAAAAATGAGGAGGGGAAGAAGGATACCTTGGTCTCGAAGATCGGTGGATCAAATCCAAGTTTCCAAGGTTTAAAATGTCGATTCAAAGAGGTTAGGTTGGTGGAGGAGAGGAAAAACCCGAGAGCAAGGAAGAACAAATGGATGAAGCCTCGGGTGGGTGGGAAAGCTAGCTGGTATATAAGTAACAGAGGTCGGCGCCGTTCTCTCTGACGTCGAGCTCGGCGCCCTGCTCCGCGGCGCTGACCAGCCTGCCACGTCGGCTGCCGCGCTGGATGGGGCTCGATGCTCGGCGTCATGGGGTATGACGCCGAGATGTGTTGGCGCCGAGATGTGTTACTTCGACGCCATGAGCCACGGCGCCGATCCCCTGAGTCCAAAACTGAAAATAGTTTCTCCAGGGGTCCAAATGTGAAAATAGTTTAAAAAATGGCTAAATTGTGAAAAACTGGGCATGGCCGGGCTGGCCGCCGCTTTGGCAACTGGCCTCCTGCATTGTCTGATGACTGATGATGATGATGATGATGTGAAGCTCAGCGGAGTACCAAACAAGTGTTGCCTACGGTCTCTCATCTGATCTCACGACTAGCCGACTATTGGCGCGGTAACTAAAAATTGTGCATCCGCTTTCATCTAGCAGCAGCAACGTTGGTCAATAACACTTGGCAACTGGAACAATGCCAAAACTCCAACACACCAACTAGTAGTAGTAATGCTCAAAACTACTGCCACCGCCTTATTATCCTCGGGTTTAAAATTTACAGCCCACCGGACCCAGTTACCCCCAACTTGCGCTGCGCTGTCGTTTTCCTGTAAGCGGAAGTGGCGCTGTCATGGCGATCAGCACATTTTTGGGCTCCAAATTAACGGGGCCGACAGCTAAAGCTAGTAACAGGATCAAGCAGAGCCACTGTTCGATTTTTTAAAGTGGATCAGCAGAACAACTTGGGCACTAAACTCCAAACATCCAAGGTGGGCTTACGTGGCGTGCTTTCCGACTTCGGAGAGGAAAAACAATCCAGACGTTACATGGATCCAGGACGCCGTTCAAAGCAATTAGCTGTCTCCTGCTAATTTTTGTTTCCAAGCAATTAGCTGCTCTGTTTGGCAAACGCCTGGTCAGTCAGGCACCCTACAGATATTTTTTTTAATCAAACCCTACAGATATATTAGCCTCTAAAGAGTACTCCCTCTGTCCGAAAATAAGTGATGTTTTCGTTTTTCGAAAAACAACTACCGGCAATTATATATTAAAATATATAAATATTTATGTTAAGTAATTAGTATCATCGGAAAGATCTTTAAGTCTATTTATTTAATAAATTTATTTGGAGATATAAATATTACACATATTTTATACAAATCAAATCAAACTTGTGACACGAAAACCCAAAACGTCACTTATTTAGAGACAGAGAGAGTAGTAAAGACTGTTAAGGGGCGGCCATTTGAATTATGATGTGGCATGGGCGCCATTTTAAAGAGTACTGTACGTAGTACGTAGTAAAAAGTTTGACTCGTGCTAGTCGTCCTGCAAGCCAAGACCAGGCTTCCGTTATCAAAGGCAAGATTGAGCACTTCAAACCTCTGAAGAGGAGGACATATCCTCGGTTTTACACTCACATGTACCTATTTTCTTCGCTTCTTTGACTTGGCACGAAAATGAGGTTGGCAAAGCACTAAGTCCAAGAAAATGAGGCCTGGAGGATGAATACGTAGTGGGCTAGTAGCTGAAAGAAAGTCAAAACTTCATATTGTACTAGTAACCCAGAAAGCGACTGATTCAAACGCAAGATTTTCGGACACCGCGCATCAGTTTTGCGCAAGAATTCATCGATGTATAGGTTTTTGTTTTTGAGCAAAATTCATCGATGTATTGATGTGTTTGAGTGGTTCAGTAACCCATCCGCAGAGCAATCTTACGTCGGGTTGGTCCAGAAAGTTTCTCGAAAACCAGGCCGCTATTCGGCCCAGAACTGTTACCGCCCACAACCCACACACAGGCCACCCGTAGTGTATCGGCCCAAATACACCGACTCGGGCCATCTATTCATCCACACCGAGTCGCCGACCTGGAGCGGGCCCGGGAACAAGAGAACTCATCACATCACAGAAGAGAAAGGAGCAAACACAAGACGCTATCGCGCGCGGCAAGAATTCCCCGGCCCGAAACCGAAAGCACCCGCAGCAATCGTCTCTTCGTCTTCGGCGGCGCGGCGGCGGCAGCAGCCGAGGAGGTCGAGGAGATGCTTTCCGGCGACATCCCCCCGAACCAGACCATCTACCTCAACAACCTCAACGAGAAGGTCAAGAAAGAAGGTA
>CM039139.1:6615243-6625602 GCA_022036555.1 Microstegium vimineum | reverse complement strand
CCATTTTTTAAATACTCCATACTTCCACCTATTGGATTCCAAACCTATTCTGTGCTGTTGCAAAATCTATTCCCGGCTCCAGTGCACACTAGAGATTTGCTGTATTCATATCCAGTCTTATAAGATTTAAGACGCCTTTACATGCACACCTATTTGTAGCCTCTTATTCATTTTTTTCACAAGGCCCTGGCAACCAGATGTTGTGGTCACAATTTTTTTTAGCTCTAGAATGTAGATGTCAAGCACCGAATATGTGATAACAAGAAAGTGGCCCCATTCAAAAAATAAGTTGCAAGCAAGTGCTGCTTTCAGTATCTTAACAGCATGACTAGTACAAATGAACAATGCAATCTTCGCAAAAAAAGAAAGAAAAAGAAAGAACAATGCAATCTATAGTTTTGCCACCAACAAATGTAATGAAAATATGTTGGGATGAATCTTCCACCTCTATTCCTCATCTCAGCCAATACCCCAATTAGGGCATGTTTGGATACCATGAGCCAATTAGCTCAAATTAGCTATAGTGCATCCAAACAGTAGGGCTAACAGGTGGGCTAATTTTCTAGCCAAGTCTATAAGTTGTTAGTCAACTAGTTATTAGTCAAGCTTAGCTAATTTGAGCTAATGTTTAGCCAACTAGCAACTAGCTCTAGCCCATCCAAACAGGCCCTTAGACAGGCTTACAGATCACAGTTTTTTATATTCATTTGTGTTCCTTTTTGGTTGATGATCCTGTCACACTTCAATTATATATGCAATAAAAGGCCGTAGTTTCTTACAAAACTACCAGTAAGGACACCCTAGACAATCTCATTTCCCCACTAGCAAGCGTTGCTACTGCAACAATGGGCAGAAGACCAGCAAGTTGAAGAGCTGACAACCTACCTAAGTCAGTGACAAATGACAAGTTACTGAGGAAGTTTTGGAGCTGCCAGTAACTAAGAATTCTAACCAACCGAACTAAAACTGGTCCAAAGTGAAACCATTCAATATTCACGAATTGCCCAAATAACCCAGAAACAAAACATTGAGTACGGCAACCGCTTCAACTTCGGAATCTTAATGGCTCACCTTGTGCTCGTTCTTGTTGACACCGTATCCGCTGCGGTACATCTGGCCGACGAGCACCTGCATGGTGATGTCGCCGGCGCGCGCATCCTTGAGTGCGTCCTGGAACCACCGCCTCGTGCAGTCCGACACCACCTCCGCGAGAGGCACCCGCTCGTCCGCCTCTAGCCCGCACGCCGCCGCCAAATCCCGCACTTCGGCCCGCCCGGAGCTGGCCGCAGCGGCGGCAGCGGATTTCCTGGGCGTATCCAGCGGGGCCGCCGGCGTCTTGGCTGCCCTCCCGGCGGATGCGGCGGCAGCGGTATATGATGGGACGCGAAGCCTGCGGGCGTACGAGCGAACCGCGGCGGCGGCGGCGGTGGCGGCGGCAGGTAGGCGCTTGCCCATGCAAAGGTGGGGTTTCTTGGGAGGGGAACGGAGGGGAATTTGAGAGGAAGGCGGGGGCTTTTGTGCGAAAAGGAGGTGTCCTCCTTTGCTAAAGGTGGAAAAGTTGGTGGCGTGGAAGGGAAGAGCTGGAACATACGTAGTGGTGAATTTATATATTTTAAATTATTTTTCTTTCTTGGCTTTGGATTTCTTGGGTGGAAGTGGCGACCGTGTGAAGCAATCTGTATGACCACGACACGTGGAATTTCTGTAATGAAAAACTATCAACCAAAATCTAATATAGCTGAAACAGCATATATACTCCCTCAGTCCCAAAAAAGAGGTCGTTATGGGATTCGTGCAGGTCAAACTTTCTTAACTTTGACTAAGTTTATAAAAAATACGTGCAACATTTATATCTCAAAATAAATTTAATAAAAAACTAGACTTAAAGATCTTTCCGATGATACTAATTACTTAGTATAATTATTTATATATTTTAATATATAATTACCGATATTTTGAAAATGTTGACTTCTCGGAAAGCGAGAATGACATCTATTTAGGGACGGAGTGAGTAGTTTTGTGCTTGGAGATAGCGTCTTCATGTACAATTCACATTCCCTGCACGGCTGCACCATCTGTTTCCTGAAACTCACCTCAGGTGGGGCATTGTCTGATTCTGAGATCTGTACAGTCAAGTACTCAAGTTGCTTGCTCTAGCAGCTTCAGATTTGTCCAGAACAACTCAACAATCATGCTTCTTTCTGTACACTCGCCAATTTACAAAAACCACACTAGTCCTAGGAGGCATATACAATCTAAAATTCCTCACCAAGCACATCAAATTTTCAGGAGGCGCATCAAAAGATAATAAACACGTGATGCGCTTTGAAACGTAGAGAAGCACACTATGTTTGCAATTGCAAGGTTGCTTCTATCTTGCCCATCCATGGACATCACCTGATCCTGACCTCGATGCAGGCACTTGTGAAACATGAGGAGCCAAAATGAATTGCTCTGAGGGAAGAGCCAGCTACTCACTCCAGCTATCCTCGTCATCGTCATCAGCAACAGCCTGTTTTAAAAGAAACAATGATCGTTTAATCATACATGATCCAGCTGTAATCGACTGAAATTGTGGCTAGGAAGAAATGGAATGACTTGTAACCTGGCGAATCGCATGGGCTCTCTCTAGAATGGCCACCACTTGTAAGTTCGTTTTTGGACCACCCATTACATTTGGTCTCTTTGCAAGAACAGGCTTCAAGTTGAAAGACTGTGAAACAAGTCAAATTGGTTTAAGGCACTTTTAGCTTAATTTGACCGTATTTGCTTTCATTTGAAAAAAAAAATCTGCTGTAATGATGGTGATATGACTTAATGCACCCAAGAAGAATTACCTTGTCCTTTATCTGTTCCAAAAGTGTGTTCTTCTCATCTGAAAGCCGACTCGAAGGCTGAACCAAAGTTGGAGCCTTTCTTAGCTATAAAAGGGTAAAAGAGAAATGGTCAGGTGAGGATATTAAAATAATTTAAAACCAAATATGAAAGTGTCCTACATACCATGCTTCTGTCATGAGAAGTAACAGGAAGTAGAGGATATCTAGGTGGTCTTGGCACTGTATGAGATGGTGATTTTGATGATTCCTCTTCTAATGCAGTGGGAAACTCCCTTGCCTTGTCATCACAATCATGTTCGTCGTTTTTCTGTTGTTCTGGCAAGTCAGGATTCAGCATACCATCCTGTTTAATAGCACCAATTGGTCCCTTTTCTCCTGAATCTGCAACTTTTTCGATACCTGCAGCTGAAAACTCCTTTTCCTTATAATCTGCAAAAAATTCAGGCTTCTGGCTGGTCTTTTGTGCTGACAAATCAGAAGTGCAAATGCCATTGCAAACAGAAAGTCATTGCTTAATTGGTCTCTTCCTTCTTGTTCTGGTATGAATTTAATATTACCAAACACTGACCATGCCTCTTCGGGAACAACTATAAGCTCAGGTAGCTGCAATGTGTGCAGATTTTCATTTTTTACTGAAGCAACTTTTGACAAGCATTCAACTTCTGACGAGGGAAATGGATTAGAATCCTGGGATCATACTCCTCTCCTTCCTGGTGATGATTTTCATGGCAATCCATGTTAAGGATTTGATCTATCTCATGATCACTAGAAATAGTTGCCTGCACTACTTTATTCTGAAAACTCAAGCCTTTGTGCAGACTCTTTTCCTGAAGAACCCAAGCAGCTTCACTTTCTTGTTGTTTTACTGGAGGTTTTGGCCTTGGTGGTCTTCCGATCTTTGCAGATAACGGTGATGACCCTGTCTGTAGCTTGTTTCTTCGCCACTGCATTGGTGGAAGAGGTGGAAGCGGTGGCGGCGCATCTTCAGAAGAACCATTTTCTTGTGCATTTCCATTAGTTGGATGAGAAGGAAGGATATTGACTGACTCTGCATTGCCCATTAAGCATCCAATCGAAGCTTGAGATGACTGACGGTGGAACATCTCTGGAGTCAGGACCTAGTGGATCTCCGAAAACTTCAGTACTGCTATTTAATGAATTTGATGGTTCCTGATACACAGCTTGATGAAACTCATGCTTTTCCTCTGTGTTTACAGTTAGTTCTGGAGTTATAGCCTCAGCGGTTGAGCTGCATAGTGGAACTTGCTCATTCTTCCCTACAATTTCATAGCTGCCGAGAATAGAATCTTGTCCAAAAGTAGTTTTTGGAGGTAAATAGTACTGTTCATTATCTGGCATGGCATGATCGCTGTTGATTACTGACTCAGTTGCCACATTAGGTAGATCAATATCCGTGAATGTTTCTGACAATATAATATGCTCCACTTCAGGGCTGTCGAAGATCTTACATGCCACTATATCATCTTCATCTGCAAGAGTGAGTGGAGTTATCCGGCAAGGATCATCCGATTGCTTGGATGAAACAGGTGAAGAGATCATACCATCTGAAACTGTCTGCTCTTCTATATACTCGACAGTTTCATCATCCAACACATGTACATCAGATTTATTGCTTTCCTCAATATCTTCCACATTCACCTGCACCGTGTAAATGACTACTTCTTTCAAGTCTTCACACTTATCAGATGCATTTTCAGAAATGACTTCTGTATGAATGTCCTCATTCATTTCCTTGTCAAGATGTTCCTCCAACTTCTCTTGAGCATGCTCCAAAAAATGGTTGATCACTCCCGTAGATGAGTTCTCATCAAGTGCAGTACTTGCGCACCCTTCTTCCTCTTGGGCACTGCAAGTTGTAATGATGCCTGCCAAGTAGACCATGTTGGAGTCCTGAAATCCATTTCCTTCATCAGGGACTGAATCATGTGAACTGTCAGTAGGTGGAACATCATGCTCCAGCCCATGGTTTACTTCTTCCTGCAGGCATTTTCTTGAATCCACATCATCATAAGGTGAATCTGACGGAATTTTGTGCACATCACTCTCCTTAATTTCAACAGGAGGGTCATAAATTTCCTGGTACTTGACATCACATTCCACACCGTTTGCTTCAAGTCATATAAGTCTCTATCTTGAGTGCCATCATACTTCAGTTCAAGGAGTTGCTTCGCCATGTACCGGAGGGAATCAGAGAAAGGGTCATGCTTCTTGGAGAGTTTCCTCGGCAGAATGCCAACTTTTGAAGCAATGAGCTCCATGCTGCCGACATACTTGGACCTCTTGCTTGCTATTTTCTTGAAGGAAATAGTTGTGATGTTGGAATTTTCCTTGACTTCCTTGGTCTTAGTAATATCTTGTGTGCATTTGATACAACACTGCTGACACTGTCATTGCAGCTCTGTTCTTCAGTAGCTTGTCTCTTACTCTAGATTCTGGAGCATTGAAATCTTCGGTGAGCAATTCCTCCAAGGAGCTAGTTCTCTCATGATCCCAAGAAGCTGGTTTTTCTTTGTCAAGAAGTTCCTCTAATGAGCTGGTCCTCTCATGTTCACCTACAACTGGTTTGGTGTGTTGTGTGGAGACAATGGCTTCTTCATACTGGTTACCCATATCTCTGTTTGCTGAGGCAACATCTGACTTGTCCTTCTTCTCGAAGCTGCTAGTCCGCGATGCCACGGTGTTTTGAGCATTGGAGAATCTATTGTCTGACTCCATGGATCGAAGATACATTGTCCATGGCCCCTGGTTCTGAATCTGTCTCCACTTCAGAATCCATCGTGGTTAATGCATCCATGTAGATATCAATTCAGAGTTGTATCCCTTGCTGCTTCCTGCTGACCGAGTATCTGAAGAACGTGACAGTGCTCTTCAGAAATTGATCTGTTCTTGAGAACAGTGACCTTGCCTTTTTCCATGTTGACAGACGTGTCTACCATGATGTCTCTCTCTTCAGTATCTGATTCAGGCGAAGCATTCATAGATATATGCACTTTTGAGTGGTCACCTGTGACGAGTTTCTCCTCTGATGAAGGCTTTTCATACAGATTCTGCAAAAGTGGTCTGAAGCTTTGAATACAGATCCATTTAGTTGGCGGTACTTCAGTCGTCTGCGGTTTGTGGGAACTTCATTCATAACTTCACCAGATAAATCTGTCTCCAGCCTACATAGATGGACAAAGTAACGTTTTTAGATTAAGTTAGCAGAACAATAGCATACTGATACATTTCAAAGGAGTGTAAGAAGAAAGGTACTTGGAGACATTGTCGGCTGCATTTGGGGCTCGGAAAATCTCAGCATTCTGAAGGTTAGGCCTGATCTCCTACAAGAGTGGGACAAAATTATTTTTATGTTCCCATCATTAAGTTCAGTTGAACCAAGTCGTTCTCCCTTTTAGTAGAGCTGATTTTTGTTAAGTGCACAATACAAACAAAAAAAATGTATAGCAATTGGCTGAAAAAATATTCAATCTATTATTTCCAGCATACATTGAGTCTATCAAATTTCCTGGAGGAGAGTTAACAGTGCTCACTTCAGCTACTGAATATATCCATATGAACCTGTGAGAACGTTGAAGTGATTATTACCATGGATTTCAGAGGTCTTCTTTCATTTTGAATTCCTTCCAGCAGCAAGGTAGAACATGCAGAATCCGTCTTGAAAAAGGACGGGTCGGTGTATCTCTTCAAGCACGCCCCCTCGCCACCGATATCATACCTGCACGTTGAACAATGCTGCAACCATCATGATTCAGGTCTTCAGTTGCTATTGCTACACACTAGAGATATGTCATCATACTTGTCAAGCATAAAGAGTTTGGGTGGTCCGCGGCACTGCTTGATTGAATCCATGATGAAGCGAGGCGTGTCACCTCTTGTGACAACCCCATGGTCCACCCTTGGATTTGAATGCCAATCGACACCTGCAAAAGGGATAAATTATGGCTTTTACAAATGAGAGGAAGGATAAGCAGCAGAAGAGAAATGTGCACTAGCTTGATACTGAACCCACCCCTGTTAGAAGCAACATACAGGTAGTCTCTCTGGCAGGAGTCTTTCTCTAGCAGTGGAAGCTCTGCCTCCAGCTGCTGCACTCGGAGCATGAGCCCGTGCCCTCGCGCAGACGTGCTCATCACCTCATCATACAGGCCGTGGAACACCTGTGCAGCAAATCTGCAGCCATACAGCGAGGGGAGTTCAGTTGCATCATAGGATAGTACAGTATGAATTTTGCTGTTCCTCTCTGAAATTCTGGTTTCTGCAAATGCAGCTTGTTGCGATTCATATGATGGTCAAACTTAGGTCTTTATGTTGCAATTTTTTTTTCTTTGCTTCAATCATCAGGTATCAGAAATTAACCAGAGCATTTCTTGCCTAAATGACGATAAGAAAAGCTTTTCGGTTTTGTTCTTTTTTTTTTCTTTAGAAAGGGCAGCTACTTTTCGGTACAGAGTAGCTACAAGTGCTTGGTGACAATTCACAATTATAGTACTTGTTAGGAACGGAAATATTATGACAAACAGTGGCCTGTGCTGCTGAGCTAGGACAAGGGCCATCAGCAGCAGCAGAGTTAACGACCTGAAATGAAAAGTCAAACGTCTAATACATACATCAATCACCTACCGTTTCTCAAAAGGGAGAAAGGATTCGAAAACCTACCGTCCTGTTCGTAACATAACATTAACAAAAGCATTAGGTGATCTACTACGACCGAAAATCCAAACAATGCGATCGGTCGGGGAACCATGTTCGAAATGCGTGACATCAACAGCTCGCCGCCCAGGACCAGGCAAAACGAAGATGCTCGAATCGAATGAATGCAACGGGAGTGGAAGCCGAGAAGAGCAAAATCCATCCATGTTGATGGCGGACAAAGGAGACAAGGGAGGACGAGAATGGTGCGGCGCACGTACTCGGCGAGGTCGCCGAGCTGGCGGAGGACGCCGACGAGTCCGGCCATGGCGACGCCATCGAGGACGGCCTCGGGTCGTGCTGATCGGCGGAGCGGTAGAGGTCGCGGCCGCCCAGCGCGTACTCGTTCCGGACCGTGTGCCGCGACAGGGGCATTGCGCGCGATCCTCGAGACGTCTCCGCCTCCTCCTCGCCGCTGCCGTGGTAGCTTTGTTTTGCCCGACCAGGAGGCGACCACCAATTCCGGCAGCGGCAGCAGCGCACGGCCGGCCCTGTTACAATCTGGCCGCCGCTACGCTAACGAAGCCGCCTCAATAGGTTGGCGAGGTGGTGGTGGTGGTGCTCTTGCGGTGAGGTTGCATCAGGGCCGGCCTTTTGTTTCTTCCTCCTCCCGCTCGCTGTCTCGTACCTGCTGGCGCGTCAACACAGACAAAGACCATGAGCAAGCAGAGACAGAGATAGCAAGGCAAGGAAGAGGAGTGGAGGAGAGGGAGGTTAGTTTAGTTTTGTTCCCACCTTGATTATGTTCGTGCCGCTCCGTCCCTGCCTCCCTGGGCCGGGCTGGGGAGGTCAAGCGGGACCCACTAGGGGTGGGGTCTACGCGAGGGGGGACTGGGGGCGCTTCTTCATGCTCTGGCGCGGTGCATGTGAACTGGTTAACGAAGCCGTGATCGCGCGCCCATTTACTGCCGTGCCCGTGGGCACCGGTTATTAATGGATGGACTCCATTCGGATCTCAAGGTAATTCTCGTGATGAAATGGTGCCGTAGCCTTCCAGTCATTATCGCTTCATCATTTTTCATCGCGCTCTTTTTTCTATAGCCCTTCCGCCACCTTCCATACGATACGCCTTTCCAATGTCACGGATGAAAACAGAGCCAAATAAACTGCTTATCTTTACTCCCTCTGATGGAAACCGCTTGCGTTTTCTATGTTTTTTCCAGTAGACAAGCGTCAGCGTCCCCATCATCCTCTCCCACGGAGGAGCAGTTATAGCTACCGATCCCGATCTTTCCATGAACATCTTCGTCATGACGTAGTACTGGGCAGCATTTACTTTACTTGAAACTCCTACATACCATCGTACGACTTGCGAAAGCTCTTTTTTACTACCACGCTACCGTCAGTATCAACAGCAAATCCAGATTACCACAACCTGTCTCTGGTCGAACGAGAGGTAAATCCTCCGGGAAAAAGATGTGTCACATGCTCTCTCTACCGCGCATTACACGACAAGATCACGCTATTCACAAGGCTACAAGATTTTGATGCTTGATTCGCCACAACAAAACGGCGCCAGGACCAGCAAAAACACCAACAAAAAAACTCAAGCCAACCCAACCCAACCACCGTCCACCTATTCCAATTAGATAAGACCAGCACAGTAGCATAGCTTACACGGGTGACGGCTGACTGTGAGCACCAAGCCACCAACAGAACAGAGGCGCACACCCAGAAAAGGGACCGGGCAAAGCCAAAAACCTACGACTACGAGCTCGCGGCTACGCCTCAGCCTACAGAGCATCTTGCATCGCCGACCGCTCGCGCAACGAACGAGCATGCACAGATGCATGGGCGCACACGCACATTCATCGACTTCAAAGCTACTCATACACAAACCTAACAAGCTAATTGAGAGCCAACAGCAATCCCATAATGGCCAAATAGTAGGAATAGAAGGTTGCACGCCTCCCATTCCATTAGAAAAAGGTCGCCACGAAGCCTACCATCCCACTACTGAAATACGTGTTCAACAATCATGCCTGCGACTACTTGGACGACACCTCTGATTCGGCAATATACTATGGGCACAATACACCTCATTCACCTTGACCAGGGGGAGATATCAGATATGGGGGGGGCATGATTTTCTCTTCGCCTTCAAGCGAGAGATACGGCCATGACCCGTCAGCTTCTACCACTGTAGGCAAACAGATAATCAAGACCATCCTATACAGGCACAATACCAGACTTGACAAGAGCAAAAGCAGAGTTAACATAAAGACTGAGGACCAAACCTGACTTAAAAGTGGCAAGAGTTAAACTTCTAAATTAAGCAAGTGTTTTCCAAAAATACATGGCCGGAAAGTACATACTGTGGCTTGATTTCGAAAGGCGAAAAGGAAAAATCTTACGAGTACAGGGATTCCGTGGGGGTTCTCATTTTTTGGCATATGATATAGCCATGGGGTTCTCTGGGGTGATCTTGAAGCCCTGGAGAGCCTGCATCGCGACCATGGATGGCTGTCGTCCTCGAACTCCACAAAAGCAATGCCTGGTTTGGCTTCGATCATACGGACTTCCCGGAAGCCAGGGTACTGCTGGAACAGGATCTGGAGCATCATGCTGTGGTCTGGTCTGGCAAGTTCTGGATGAAGAGGATGTTGTTCGGAGGAGCAGGTGGCTCTTGTGAAGCCTTGCCCAGACGAGACGCTTGATAGCCCTGTATACAAGTTGTCAAAGAAGCTCAACCGTTACTATGCGCATGAAGAAACTAGACTGAGACGGTATAGGGTACAAGTCTAGAACTTCAGTGAAGACATTTCAATAGTTGAAGTCTTTGACATATGAAATTACATGAAAGCGAGATGAT